>PVJO010010603.1:0-62174 GCA_004026905.1 Hystrix cristata
TTTTCTTCTTAGCTTTCACTGAGAATTACAATTAATTTAATGTTCAATGACAATTAGTCATAGAAGGATTATCATGGAAAATCTATGTGAAATGTGACACAATGTCTAGAAGAATTTCCTCTCCCATACGCTATTTTCCTGGATTTTTGATTAAGGTTCAAAGTCAAAAAAACCGCCAAAAGCTAGGACCAGCTTTTTTTGCAGAACTTACTAGAAAGAACCAGAATTGATTTATTAGTGTCACTATTCCATCCAAAAGATGAAGACGAAAACGCGTGTTGACCATTAAGAAGTGTAGTGTTTATTGAAAGAAGATATTCTGTCACTTTTCTATCCTGAGCTTACTCTCCTGATTAGGATTTATAGGTAAATGATGGATAAAATATTAAGTGTGATAAATAATACTATGAATAAAACAGAGCATCATAGCAACATTACCTTATCTATATCTCTATCCCAGAACTTTTTCTTGATACCAAGATGCAGTTTTCTATGGGACAAGCCCACTTTGGTATTATTCAGGTACTCAAATGGTGCTTGAGCAGAACGAAACTCATTTTATTTCCACCCCCTAGCAAATCTGTTATTTCTCAAGTGATCACTATTGTGTTTCTGAGACCAGAAATTTAGGTATTTATCCTTAAATTTTTTCTCTGAAATACCCACATTACTAATAACTAGCCCTAGTGACTCAACACCCACCTTCACCTGCTGTTTGCCATTCTCACCATCTCTGCTCTGGTCAGCACCTTCAAGATCTATCACCTGGTTATAGGACAGTCTCCTGATCTATCTCCTTGCTTAGTCTCCCTCACTTCCAATGCATTTTATAATCTATGGTGTTAATTGCTGTGTGTTAATTTCCCATAGTGCTCATAATAGAATCCCACAAAGTGAGAGGCTTAAAACAGTAGCAATCTGATTTTTCACAGTGATGGAGACTATAAATCTAAAATCAGTATATGAGTGGGACCATGCATCCTCTGAAAACTCTAGGGAAGAATCTGTTTAATACCTCACTCCTGGCTTCTGGTTATTGGTAGTCCTTTGGCTCAGAGCTACATCATTCCATTTTCTGTCTCTGTTTTTCCATGGCCATCTTCCTCTTTTCATGTGTGTTCTGTATCAAGAATCTCTCTTTAAAAAAAAAAAAAAAGAATCTCTCTTTATTAGACATTAGTCACTGCATTTAGGGCCCACCCTGCTCCAGTATGGCAGCATCTTAATGTTATTACCTCTACAAAGACCCTGTTTCCAAATATGATCATGTTCACAAATACTGGGGTGTAGGACTTTCTATTATCTTTTCCAGAGACACAATTCAACATATAATACTGTCAGAAATACATCAAGCCACGCCACTTTTCTTCCTAAGATTTGTGAGAAGTCTATTTTTATATTACTACTGGTGAGAAGTCTATTTTTATATTACTACTGGTGTCTCCTCATGCACAACCCTGCTTTATGATCTATACGTATTTAATTTGGTATGTTGCCGTATTCCCATGATTTATTTTACTTTTAGGGATCCCTTTGCCATAATCCTCTGTGATCATAGTCCCTCCTGGCATGAATGAGTAAATAAACTCATAACAAGTTCAGAGTGGAAAGCTAGAAACTAAGTCCAAAACAGCACAGGGCTCAAATGAATGGGCTTGTAGAAGCTGATGCATTGCCCTGTAGGTGCCTAGACACGTGATCCAGACATCTTGCCATAAACCTGCCTAGGATAGAAGAGCCACTGCATTTTTGTCAAGGACCCCATCAGAGGATTTTTATGGAAAATATATCCCTGTGTTGAAGAAATCATATTGTAATATGTAAGCATATATGTATTGTAAGCATTTTATAATATGCTTACAAATATCTTCAGTTTCTTTCCTTAATATTTTACAGTTTTCAGTGTATATATATTTTTTACTACTTTGGTTAAACTTACTCCTATTTTACTTTTTTTAGTTATTAGAAACAGGTTGAGTCTCTTAAACTTTTTTTCAGAAACTTCACTGTTAGTGTAGAGAAATGCTACTGATTTTTCATGTTGATTTTGCTTCCTGCAGCCTTTCTGAGCTTACTTATTAGTTCTACTGGGTTGTTTTGAATTCTTCTGTTTTCTGTACATTAGAAAAATTCTGTTAAATCAGAAGGGATTTATGGAAAAATACTTCTCTTATAGAGGAATGTTTATGACTTGCTTGAATGGTTATTTTTATAAAAGGGATCAGATATTCAGGGATAGTTGGAGAAACATAGGAATTCTTTAGCATTTTTCTGTAAAATGGCTTTTTATCCCTGCTTTCTTAAATATAACATTATTTTCAATGCTGGAGATTGAGCTTCTTACAAAAACAATTCAGTCCCTGATTGTTATTCTCCAGTGTGTCATTCGGACAAATAATTCCCTTCAGGTACTGCAAGATAAGAAAAAATAATGTACATTCGAAAATCTCTTCAAAAGCAGATATAAAAGTGTTTTTCATCTTAAATTAATTTCCTTGCTAATGATCTCAGAGAGTGTTTTGTGTCTGTCAGTTTATGCCATCCAAGTATAAATGACTGCTTATTAATTTTCATTTATATGCTATAAAAGAAAAATAACTTGTTATAATTCATGTTAGCAAGCAACAGATACTAATAGTTGGATTCAATGTTATTGCACTAATAACTTGTGATGCCTGTTAAAATATTTAAATATTTTAAAATAGTTTTGAATATTCTTGTCAAACATTATATGAGTATGATATTACTTGTGTATTCTGATTAAGACTATGTTCGCATGAGACCAGTATTTCTACCCCGTGATTCTCATTACTCACATTGTTCTCATTACCTCTTCATACAATAAAATGCAAGTGGCGGATATTGCACAAAAATACATTATGTGATTGTCTTAACTCATATTCCAGATATTTAAGAAAACTGTATTGTTCTTTTTAGGGCATTTTACATAGTATTTAAAAGAATCTTGTCCACCAATTCTTCCCAGGATCATTTAAAAAAATAATAATCTTTAAGTACCCATGATAGTCAAGTGACAATTAAAAATTAAAATAAAAATACAATTTACAATGCTGAAAAGTTATGTAGTAGCTAGAGATAAATTTTACTAAAATATGCAAGATTTGCACATTGAAAATTATAAGACACATGAAAGATATACTGTGGTTACACATCATAAGATTTAGGACTGTTTCCCTAGATTGATCTACATTCAGTGCAATCTCAATCAAAATCGCAGCAAGACTCTTGTAGAAATTGACATGCTAATTTTAAAATTATCTGTGGAAATGTAAAGGACCTAGGATAGCCAAAATAACTTTTAAAAGGACCAAAGTGGCAGACTAACCTTACTATATCCAATGTTGTATGGTTTTGAAGTAAAAAAAAATAGATTAATGGAACAGAATAGAGTCCAGAAATTGACCAAACATATATTGCTGTCCTAGCTTTGCTGTAACAAAAATACTACAGACTAGGTGGCTTAACCAACAGAAACTGACCTTCTCACAGTTTTAGAGACTGGAAATCTGAGGTCAGGGTAATAACTTGTTCATGTTCTGTTGAGGGCCTGACCTGGCTTGTAGACACCCTCCTTGCTCTGTGTTAATATGATCTTTCCTTGATGAATGCAGGAAAAGAGAGATCACAAACTCTGCTATCTCATTTCATAAGGGCGCCAGTCCCATCGTGAGAATCCTGTTCTTATGACCTCATCTAAAGTATATCTCAGAGACCTTATCTCCAAATACCAACGGTTTGGAGGTTAGGGCTTCTGTATATGGATTTTGGGGCCATCACAATTCAGTTCATAGCATTTGATAATTAATTTTCCACAGAAGTTCAAAGGAGATTAGTAAAGAAATGTCAGCATTTTCTACAAATTATGTTCAAATAACTGAATAGCCATAAGATTAAAAAAAAAAAACTTAGATCCACTCCTTGCATGTCTCATACCATATACAAAAATGAAAATGAATTACAGGCCTAAATGTGAAACTACAACTATAAAATCTTTAGGGGAAAAACATAGGAGATACATTTTGTAAACTTTGGCTAGGTGAAGATTTTTTACCTGCTAAAACATGCTAAACATGCTAAAACATGATTCTGAAAGAAAAAAAAAACAGGATGAGTGTGGTAGAAGCAGAAAGGATATTTTGAGGGTAATTAATTGTAATGTGTCTTCTACTGTAACAAAATTTTAAAACTTGAGCATTCATATACTATATTTATATTACATCTGGTAAATGTTCATTATATTGATTATAGTGGTAGTATCAGGAGTGCCTACAAATGTCAATGGTTTTTAATTTGTGTACTTCAAACATGTGCAGTTTATGTCAACTACAAGTCAAAAAAGCTGTTCAAATGTCTTAAAGCTCTGGTAACAGTCTTAAAATTATCCTGATGTAATCCAGTGTTGGTAAGAAAACTACCCAGTCTTCTGGGATCTATTAACTATCATTACTTTTATTGTTCAATGCATAACAAACCTGGATATCTCTATTCTCCCATTATAAAAGCATCCTTCCTTAAAATTCATTATAAAATTTAGCTTTTGAGATAATTCTGAATATCTTTATAGGGTATATTATATATATGGTGCATTGGTATAATTCAATACGTGTATACAGTGTGTAATGATCAAATCATGTTTATAAGGACTTCTATCACCTCAAACATTAATCATTTCCATGTGTTGGGAACGTTTATATTCTTCTAGTTAACTAGGTCATTGTAACCAATACAAACATTTTTTTTCCCTTTTTGTAGATTATATCTTAACTCGGTTGTTTCTTTTCCTGTGCAAAATCTTCTTAGTTTGATATAATTTGATTTGCATATTTTTACTTCTGTCACCTGAGTTTTGGGGTTTTATCTTAAAAAATCATTACCTATACCAAGTCCTGTAGTGTTTCTCTATATTATCTTGTAGTCTCACTTCATGGTTTCATATCATATATTTAAGCTTTTGACCTATTTTGAACTGTTTTTTTTTTTTTTCTATATGATGAGATGTAAGGATTCTTCTTTTTCTTCATTCTTCTGCATACTTATGTCCAGTTTTGCTTGCACCAGTTACTGGAGACTATCATATCTCTGGGGTGTGTTCTTGAAGCCTTGTTAAACATCAGTTTTCAGTATGTGTGTGGATTAATTTCTTGCTTCTTTATTCTGTTTCATCGGCTTATACAGGCAGTACCATGCTGTTTTGGCTACTAAAGCTTTCTAATATAGTTTTAATTCAGGAACTGTGAGACCTTTATTTTTTTTCTTCTTTTTTTGCTCAGGATCACATTGGCCATTCTGAATCTCTTGTGGCTGCATGTGAATTTTGGGGCTCTTTTTTTTCTGTTTCTATGAAGAAAATAATTGATTTTTTAATGAGAATTACATTAAATCTATGGATTACTTTGAGTGATATAGTTATTTTAACAATATTAAGTCTCTTGATACACGAACATAGGATATGTTTCCATTTTTGTGTTCTGTATATTTTTTGGGCAATTTCTTTTGTAATTTTCATTGTAGAGACCTTTCACTTTATTTGCTAAATTTATTCCTAACTTTGTGATAGCCATTATGAAAGGATTGCTTTCTTTTTGAGAAAGTTTATTATTGGTATAAAAATTGCTACAATTTTTTATGTTAATTTTGTATCTATGACTGTACTGAATTTGTTTACCAACCCTAACAGTCATTTGATAGAATATTTAGGTTTTTCTTAGTACAAATATATGTCATCTGCAAATATGAATAATTTGACTTCTTTTTTCCAATGTGGATGTCCTTTATTTCTCTCACCTAATTGGCTCATTAAGTACAAAATTATAAATTGGCTTACCAAGTGTGGTTTTAACCTTGTCTCTACCTTAGTTTAGCATTGCTAATTAAATATGATTTTAAAAGAAATGCACCTATCATCTCCTTTTCTTTTTTTTTTTTTTTCTGTTCTTTTTTTGGTGCTGGGGATCAAACTCAGGGCCTTGCGCTTGTGAGGTGAGCACTCTAACCATTGATCATCTCCTTTTCTCTTTAAGAGACTGTAGTATAATTTCTAACATAATTGCATAGTTTAGGCCTTTATATATATTTAAGAGGTTGTAGTGTAATTTCTGAAATAATTGCATAGTTTAGGCCTGCAAGGAATAATGGCAGCCTTTCTGCAGTCTAGAATTTTCTTGAACATTTGTTCTTTATTTTCTAAATGTTTTTATTAGTACATGTTTATAGTACATGATGTTTATATTCATCCTAGGGAGTTGGTAAATACGCTTAACATATCCTTTTGTTTTTCTGGTGCTGGGGATCAAACTCAGTGCTCTATCACTTGAGTTAAATCCCCAACCCACACTTAACATATCTTGATTATTTTTATTCTCCTTCTCTTCTCCACCCTCCTCACTCTCTCCTTCCCTCACTGATCCCTTCTCCCATTTTCATTATTATTATTTTATTTTGTTCTTGTTTGTGACATACTGATTACATTCATTCTGGGTAGTTTGTACACATACACAATAACATCTTAAATCTTTTTATACTCCCCTCCACTTTTGATCTCTTGGTCCCCTTCCCACTTGCAAAAGATCTATCTCCATATTTCCTTGTATTAATCTTTTGGTTTTTATGCTATTTAAGCTTGTGTGCCTGATTTATTTCACCTAACATTATATTTTCAAGATCCATTCATTTTCCTACAAATGTCTTGAATTTATCCTTCTTTATAGTAAACTAGTATTCCATCATGTATTGATACCATATTTTCTTTATGTAGTCATCTGTTGATGAACATAGGCTGCTTTCAAGATTTAGCTACTATGAATCATGCTGCTATAAATATTGTTATATGTGTACCACTGTAACATGATGTCTAACTCTTTGGGGACAATACCTAGAAAGGAAATAGCTGGAATGAATGGAATTTCTAATTTTAGTTCTCTGAGACATCTCCATACTGATTACCATAATGGTTGCAGTAGTTTTCATTCTCACCAGCCATGCAGGTTTCCTTTTTCACCTTGACCACACCAACATTTGTTATTAATTGATTTCTTGATGTTTGTCATTCTACATCTCAGAGTTGCATTTCTCTGATGGCCAGCGAAGCTGAAGATTTCTCCCGGCACCTCCTTAGAGCAGCAGCAGCACACCAGTCTCCTAAGCTAAAGGTCCTGAGTTGCACGTCCACTCTTAGAGGCATCCTCAGCCTCAGTTGATGACAGTTGTCTCCTACCCAGATGGCTGACTGTCTCTCTCGCTGTCTACTCAATAACATCTTTGCCGCAAACCTGCTCCCCATATGGGGAAACATTGAGGTTTGAAAGGAACATTTTCCACAAACATTACATAAAAAGAAGGCAGGTTTTCTACCACCCACATCCATATGCACTTATTTTCCTTCGAAACATGGTTCGCTATCCTGGAGAAATACATTTTTTTTTTATTTTAAGCATTTTGAATTGTATTACCAAACACAAATAATATAGAATTTTAAGGCATGCCCCTGCAGTTAATCTTCAAAATTGTTAATTGTAATATAATCAATTATATAAATAATTATAAATTATTTTAAAATGTTGGAGAAAAGAAAAATAGTGTTTCTATGATTCTCGAGATATTTGCTGCAAAATAGTAAGGAGTTTCTATCATAGAAAATAACAAGCATTAGAATCTTTGCTATAATAGGCTATTGATATTTAATAGTCTTCTAATTTCCAAATATAGTGTTGTGTATACTATTTTGAGGTAACCTGTTTTACTGTATACACCTGCAGAGTACTGAGGGTATAAAGCTATCTGTAACATGCTTGAGACTATCGTGTGCCACATTTATACCAATTACTTTCCATCTTTAACTGGTATTTTTATTCAGAAGAAGACTGGATAAATTATTCTGTAACTAGCCACAACAATGTCATTAATTTTCCATTTGCTAAACCACAATGAGTCATTAAGAATTGAAATATAAATCTTACAATTTCTCCTTCCAGTAATGTCTAAATATCTAGAGCCGCTTGGTCAAATAATTTTATTTAAATAGCAAGACTGTATATGAGAATGAGAAATAATTTTTGTGATTGATGAGACAGTTTGTATTTATGATTTTTTATTTTTCCTTTCAAGGTTCAGAGAGTGGGTTATGGATCTCTAGGTTTTTTTGTAAGAGTCGGTATACTTACAGGAAAATACCAAAGGAGAGCAGCCTCTATCCGGAGTTTTTTTCTTTGTCAAGTGCATTGTTTTCTCTTCAAATGAGTTCTTCTGTTAAGAACACCTTTATTTCCCTAGTTACCTAGGCTCGAAAGTTTAATTAGCTTCTACATCTGCTCTCCCCATGCCTCTGCCTCTTCTGTATTTGAACACTAAATGCTATTGATTATTTTTCCACAAGATTTCTTGCATTCATTCCCTACTCTCGTTAATGTTACTTCCCACAATAATTCAGATATTTTCTATAACTGTCCTGCATACTGTTAGATTTGTTTTCTCTTCCATCTTATCCCAACATAGCAAAACGCACCAGTTTCAGACAAATAGAACTTCTGCTCTGGGCAAGAGCTTCACCTGTAGGTGCCAGAGTCCCTCTTCTGCTTTTTCCATAGGAAAAGGAGTCTAGGGCAGGTGACTATGCCCAGCTGGGGTCTGTTCATCTGCTTCTAGACCATTCTTCAGGGGCTGGAGGACCCCAGGACCCTTGTTCTTCCACAGCCTGGGAGGGCTCTTTCTCCAGGTCTTTTCTAGTAGAAGTTGACCACGCCAGCTGTGTATACCTTAGAGGCAGTGGTGGTATTTGAATATGTGAGGCATCCATGGCTTAGCATAGTGCAAGAATAGCCTAGCATTTAGGAGGCCAAGCCCATTAATTTGCATGTGATCATGTTCTAGATCTAGGTTCAGGCTGGGGATTTAGCTCAGTGGTACAGTGCTTGTCTAGCAAGTGTAAGGCCCTGAGTTTGGTCCCCGGCACCAAAACAACAGCAACAACAACAACAACAACAACAAAAACTAGGTTCAGAAATGTGAAGGACACAGCAATTACAATTTGAAATTAAATCTTCAAGATTACCACGAAGGAATATTTCTCAAGGTAAAGGGCTACTTTTGTATTATTAGACATTAGAGGTGCCAACTTCTATTTACAGTCTCGCCTTAGGCCTGGAGACACCAGGACATATTAGAGCAGGTTATCCGATGACGTGCCTTTATATTTATATATATAAAGCTGCCCTGGTGCTGTCACAACATTCTCCAAAGGCATTTGGTGACATCCCACTTCATTACTTTTATCTTTAAGAAATATTAATACGATTTCAAGTTTACTTTTTAAGGCTTTATCTTATATTTCAAAATAGAAATCTGAACTCCCAATGAATGTCAACTGCAGCATTAACCATTCCTGCGATTCTTACCATATTTTTCTGGCTTTGCATATTTTAACGTCACATTCTTTTTGCCTCCGTGTCATTTCATGCCATAACCAACACCCATTTATAAAGTCATATGCATCCTTTCTTTTTCTTTTTTAATTTTATTTACCAAGAACATGTATTGGTACATTGTATAATAGTGATCACATTCATCATAGTTAATCTGTACCTCTTCCCCAGCCCTTCCTTCCATTCCCTCTCCCTTCCTTATTTACTGCAGGTTTATTTACATTTTAACATTTTTCCCTTTCTCTTTTCTTTTTCCCTTCCTTCTTTTCCTCCTTTTCCCTATCTAGTTCTCCTCTCTTTTGAATACTTTTTTTTTGCCTATTATACCTTTTTGTCTTTATTGAAACTTATGGTTTCTAATATAGCTAAAGCAACTTCTCTATAAAATTTTCTTCATAATTATGAAGTCAAAAGTGATGCTTATCCTTAAGAGCAGGACCATGTTCCCTCTTTAAGTCCACCAAAACAAATATTCCAGAACTCATCTAAAAGTCTCCTAAATAAATGATGTCTACTTTGTTGAGTTTTCAATGCAAATAATTGCAAGGATGGTGAAAACATTTTCTTATCTCTTTTATTCTCAAAATTAGCTAATTTAAAATCCACAGAACAAAAGTAAATCAATTGGAAGTGTCAAAACTAGTTTGGGAAGAAGCTTAATTCGCTTGAGAAATATAAAGGTAAAGTATACACAATCTTAGGGATCATACTGAGTTGACTTGCATCTTTTTTCTTTACTGTAAATTCCCATTTAATGATTATTTTCCATTATACACAATGAGCATTCAGTTAGATAAATAAAGTGCCTACTACACTATCTCCTGCTTTGTGAACAGATCTGATTAAATATTAGGCTCTGCACATCTCTCCTGACATTATCTAGAAGTCAAATTTTTGGCCTCGATCATGGTGGTGATTATATATCACATATCCGTTTGATGGACTGATTCATTTCTTCATTTACTATTTACCATTTACCATGTGTAGTGAGGGGATTTGGGATACTGGTGAAGAAGAAACTGTTTTTGAAGTTTCCTTTCTCTGGTAGGGAATGGGAGAAAGGAGTTAGAAGAAAATGAAGGCGCTGCATAACACGGAGCAGGGTGGGAGACAAGGGCGATAGATTGGGAGGCTCTTTGCCATTTTAAGTACAGTGATCAGCATGGCCTTCATTGAGAAAGTATATTTAAGTAAAGATTCGAAAGCGATAAAGGAAGGACCATAAATAGCTGAGAGAGTGTCCCATAGAGTCATAATTCTATTTGATACTGTGGATAAGTTAACCAGCTCCTGTCCTCTGTCAGTTTGACCCTTGGCGGAAGTTGCTTATTCTGTCAAGACAGCCCTCCTATTACTGTGCTTATAGACGTTTAATAGGAGGGAAGCTCTGAGGACTGTGGTGTGAGTGTCTGCACCACGACCGAGTTACCAGTGTAATGGCAACGAATGTGAAGATGGGAAGAGAGCGCAGAACCAGCTCTGGAAGCTGACTGAGGCGGGGAGGCTGCTTGCACGGGGCTAGAGTGCGGCCGGTCTGAGAGTCTCTCTGCCCCCCGCTAGCTGCCTTCTCATGAAGGGTTTGACGCCTTCTGGTTTCTGCTTTATTCCCTTTATCATAGTACTTTCATGTTCTATCTACTTATTTATCTAAAAGATAAAGATTTTAGGGAAGTTACTATTTCTACCTTATTGGTAGTTAGCATAGTCTATGACACATAGTAGAAACATATAGTATTTTTTGATTACCGATTTTAGTAGATAGTTGTTATTTTGTTTAAAAACTTTTCCTTATTATACAGTATTTAACAATGTTAAGTAATTAATCATTTTATAATGATAATGTTATTGTGTTTACAATGTGTAGGAGAGCTCATTCCTTTTAGGGATACAATTCGTACCAACTTGTATTTGCAAACAGAATTCATGAAGTCTGAATTTTCCTTTGAATAATCCAGTGGGATGATGAGCAGAATGAGAAAAGACTACCAAGAATGAATCATTACTGAAAACTGATAGCAGTGTATTGTTATTTATTCTGTTTTTCTCTCCAGCTCTAATTGTTTGCAATTTTCCACAATAAACTGTAAATAAATACATTTTGATCTTCTTAGTTTCAGATTGTCTGCCTTATCGTGAACTTCTAAGCTGGGTACCAAAATTATTTTTGTGTAATTCTACCAACAGAAAGTTGCATTGAAGATAGGATGTTACAGTAAATGATCGTTCGGTTATTTGATGGTACAATATAGTTATGTTCCTAATGTATTTTTTCATCCATAAATGCTCAAAAATATATTGTGTATGTTATTGACTAAGAAATAAAAGTTCCAAAGAATTATGTGATCCCCAATATTTAGAAGAGGCACATATTACAATACCTTATGAATGTTAGAGAAGTTTATTTCCTATTCGCCTGCTTAACTCCTTTTACTTAAAATCATTAGTCAGGAAATTGTTCATGTGAAATTGCCACTTTGAGGTATTTTACAAAAGTGGTTCTCTGACAGACTCAAAGGTAAGATTTATGAGAGGAAAATATAAAAGAAAATCTGTTTTTTCAGTGGCTGCTCATATGTAGTCAGAATGTTTTTCCTAAAGAGTTCTAGGATGGGTGTGAAATTGCCTAAGAAATTAGATGTAGATTTATTTTGTATTAAACCTGAGTTAAAAGAATATGTTCCAGTCTAGCAATATTAGTGAATATTGTCACAAGTATATAAAAGCAAAACACTGCTACGGGAGGCACAGGCAAAGTGGGTATTAGAAGGAAGACCTTTGCTGCTTGTTCTATGCTATCTAAGCTGAATTTTAAACTACCATTTTATATTTCAAATCTGAGTTTACACAAATACAAATAAGGAAATCCCATTTAATACAGATAGACCATAAATAGCTTTTGGAAATAGTGTAGCTATGACTTTGTCTAGTGAACGTCTGTGAGAGAAAAGCCTGATTTAGTGTTAGCTTACAGTACAGCCCGACTTTAGGAGTTATTCATTAGGACATCGTTAGTAATATATTCATAGTACTTAATAGATTGTAAGTTTTAAAAAGGAATAATGAAACTTTCTACTTCTATAATATATGGTAAAATACATTTATATGTACAATACTGTTACGTCTGGAGGTGGACTGTGAGGTGTTGCCACCCTAAAAAATATATTTCCCAGCGATCGTAAACCCAGCTATAGTAAAGATTTAAAGAAACCAAGTTTAAATTAAGAGAAGATGATTTATTTAGAAGACAATTTATTTAAAATGGTGAAAAGGGGGGAAGGGAGATGACAGCTACTCAAGGAGTAGGGAGCATTTGAAAGCAAAAGCAGGCCCTTCCTTGTAGCCCCTTTTTATTGACCTTTTTTCCCTTAGGTCAGCCCTTGGAATCTGATTGGCTCCTAGGCTTGTCTGTCACCTCTGCCTCGATTTCCCTCAGCCCTGTGAACTTTGTTTTTTGGCAGAGGGCAAATTTATGGGCAGGTGCCTTAAGGCCAGGTGATAAAGATGTAAGGATCAAATAAAGAGGGAGTTTTGTGTTCTTTATGTTAAGCAGATCACCTGGGCCCTTCCTGGAACCAGTCTTTGTTTTTGTCTCTTTAACTGTTGGAATCTAGCTGTCTTTATGTTTCTAACTTTTTGATTATAGCTGTTTGGATTTTAGAGTCTAGCTAAAGAGGTCAAAATAGTCTATTAATTTTCAATAACGTCTAACAACACCTTTACCCTATCTTTTCCCTACCTATGGGGATCCCTGTCTCTACAATACAGTAAGATTAATCCCTGCTCAAGATGTTTTCAAGTTGAAGGAGATGAACATTTTTATAGCTCCAAATTATATTACCTATGTTCATTTCTAATAGTAAGACTGGACTGTACTTAAACATTCAAATTTGCCTTCAGGGATATTGTGATATATTTTTAAAAGTTTTATTTGAAAAACGTTCAAATGAACATAGAAGTTCCAAGATTAACACTGGAAATTCCCAAATACCCTTATCTAATGGCTGTATCTTTTTTTCCATTTTGCTACATTTGTTTTTATTATCATCTCTTTCTTTTCATCATTTTGATACAAATGTGTGTTTGTATAATATATACATATATACTTTATTTTTTTGAAGTATTTGAAATTAAATATGGTAGGAGACCATCAATTGCTGTACCTTCTGCACTGTGTTTTATTAGGGTTTCAGTTTTGAGGTTTAATTGGCTTATTACAAACAATGGAACATAAGAAATAAAACGTAAATTGTTGATAAGCAAACCGTTTACTCTTGTATTCTGGTACAGTATTTTAAAATAAGTATTGACCCCTAAAAATGATAAAGCAGGGTTATGGTTCTTAATTCCTTCTTCTATCCTTGTTGAAATATCTACGCTAGTTTTCTGTTGCAATAACAAATTGCCACGAGTTTCAGGGTTCAAAAACAAGTGCCATTTTTAAACTGACAGTTCTACAAGTCAGTTCCCAGTGGGTTCATCTTAGGGTCTCACAAGGTTGTAGTCAATGTACCCCGCTCTTATCTGTAGTCTCTGGGAGAAGAATCTGCTTCCAAAATCATTCAGGTTTTGGGGAGAGGAGATCTGAGTTCCTCGAAGTTGTAAAGTTGAAGCCCCTCTTTCTTAATTGAATGTCTTTTCCATCTTTAAGCCAGAAAATGTACCTATTATTTTGTTTAGAATCCCTTGTTTTTTTCCACCCTTTTCTACTTCTGGTTCAAGAAAACCTGGCTTTGACAGGGTCCTTGTGATTGGAACACGCTCACTTCATCTCCTTGTCATAAGACCAACTCAACTATAAGACGTCACCTGCTCACGGGAGTCATGTTTCATTGTGTTCATCGATAGGGGACGGTTTGGGGAAGGGTGTCTTCAGACAGCCATGTTAGAAACTCTGCCTTCCACAAAAGCATGATTTTTAATCTTTCAAGTTGTTCCTCTCATTCACTTTCGTTCCTACTGTGTGGGCAAATGAGATGGAGATAAAATTGTCCTCCTTGAATAATAGGCTTTTTCATTCATTTCAAAGTTTGGCTCATCACATTTTTTTCATCCATGAGGTAAACAGTCTTAGGTTGTGTCAAATGCACTCTTATTTTATAGAGATTTAACTATGAGAAAACTATCCAAGCAGAGATGTTCTAAACAAGGGATTGGAGTGATCTTCTTGTGAAATCAAATCATAAGTTAAAGTGACAATAGGAAAGGAGTGAGGAAGCAAGCCTTACAGCACTTTCATGGAATTTTATTAGTTTGTGACGCACCAATTCCAAATGTTTAATAATCACCTTCATGAACAGTTCGATCAGGGCTTTACTGTTTAGTGTGAGGAAAGAGGTTGGGATGGTAAGGCTGACTTGATAAAGCTCTATGACTTACTTCAGCCAAACATTTCTCCTGGGGTTGTCGGTGGTTTCTCTCTTGATTGCAAATAAACCTGTATTTGCTGGCATCAGCCCTCAGAATTTAACTCGAGGCTCTTGTATTAAAGTTAATTTGTTTTCTCTATTGTTTTTCAGATCTAATTGACAGGACTATTAGTTGCTTATTATGCTTCAGTTTAGTCAGCATGACTCCAACAGGAAATGACAAAGAAGGAATGTTTTAGGCAAGAACATCCCATATGACCTCTTTAAACTTGTTCCATCCTATTAATGTGGTACAGCAACAGCCGATAGACTTACCCTGCATAATATTTAAGTAAAATTTCCTATACTTGTTATGTTTGGACTATAGAAAATAGTGGGTACTAACACTTGAAGGATAGTAGATTAAAAATAGAATTTTTTGTATGTGATATTCCTCAGGAAAAATACAGTTTTGATGTAAAGTTTGGCTTTTTTCTCTATGAAGTGGAAATTGCTGATAACTCTTAGGTTATTCTTCCATGCATGATTATATTTTCGAGTAGTAACCAGACCCTTAGGTGTAGAGTTCCGAGGTGCTGAGAATTTACTCAGACAAGCATTTCAGTTGATATTCCTTCATGTTGTGTCCTGTCAAGGGATACAGAGGATTTAGAAAATGTAATGTAAATGGCCTCCCATGAAGTAAAGGACAACAAATAAATTTTCAAACACGAAAAAATATTTTTATGGTATTCGATGTTTTAAATTTCACTTGTTAGCAAGAAATGCTATAAACTGTTCCTAAAAAAATTTGAAAAGATTGTTAGGAACTCAAATTAGTGCAGAATATAAATAATAAATTAAATTAAAGATCCACTTTTAACAGTAAGTATGTTTTTCTCACAGTAATTATCTGCATAAGCCTTTAATTGTGAATTGTCAGGAGTATGAGTTTTGAATTTCAATTACAACACTCCCAGCCACTTTTGTTTTTTACTTTGAGACAGGATCATGTTAAATCGCCTAGGATTGCCTTCAAAGTGAAATCTTACTGCCCTCACCTCCCAAATAGTTGGGATTATAATCATGTGCCACTATGTGTGATAATTCATGCTCTGCAATCCAACTGCAGTTGAATCAGGGTGTGTTTTGTAGGGTTCAATTTCTTTGGGCCAATTTTCTGTTTGTCTTTGTAGATATCTCAGAGTGCTGATTTGGGGGCCACTTGATTCTGACAGCCCTACTCATTCACCCAGCAACCCTCAGGCACCAGGCTGCGTGCCATCTGTGCCATCCCCAGCTCACTGTTCTCTTCCCATTGCTGTCATTCTTACTGATTCTGAACACACAAGGCACCTTGGACTTGGGTCTCTATGTTGTCATTTCCTCCACTTGGAATAATATCTTTCTGTATATATGCTTGACGAAATTCCTCATTTTCTTCAAGTCTTGGTTCAAATCTCACCTTCTCAGTGAGAACTTACCTTGACACCATATTTAATTTCTATACCTTATTCCTGCATGGTTTCTTTATTTCTCATCCTTTACTTCTGTTCTTTATGTTTTTCTCATGGTGTATAGTCTATCTCATGATAGACTATATACTCAGTTTATTTTAGTTCATTATCAACCCTCAACCACCAAATGCACTGAAACTAGAATGTAAGCAAGACGAGATCTGAAAGCAGGAAGTTTTGTCTCCTTTTTTCATTGCTAGATCCCAAATTTCTAGCAATATCTAACAGCCATATCTAACAGCAACTACTTACTGCATATAGCAATTTAAAAATATTCTGGATGCTGAAAAGAAATATTCAACCTTGTTATCCCAAGAAACTTGCAGATTTGTTTTTTTTTGTTTTTTTTTTTTGTTTTTTTTTGGTGCTGAGGATCGAACTCTGGGCTTTGTGCTTGTAAGGCAAGCACTCTAATCACTGAGCTAAATCCCCAGCCACAGATTTGGAATAATGACAAACAAATAAATACTATCTTTTGATCACATATCATTTATAGGTACACTGGAGACCTAGTGTTGACAAAATGCAAAGAGCGGAGACCTAGTGTTGACAAAATGCAAAGAGCGTACAGCCCTAATGTTGTGGAGTTTTAACTAGCAGTCACATTTACAGTTAGTTCAAAGCACTTCTTTTCTTCTCTTGTTATGTCAGTGTTGACATAGCGGATGCAGTGAGGCCACATATAAACGTGATTGGAGTATCCAGGGAAGGATTCTGCAGGCAGGCAAACCCTGGAAATGAGCCTGTCCAGTAGATAGGTAACCAGGTAGTCAGTGAGCAAAGGTCTGAGGAAGAGAATTCCAGACAAGGGAAAGAGCATTTCTGCTTAGAGACTGTAGGGTCTTGCTATTCACGTCCATCTTGGCGCCTTCCTTCCTGACTTGTCACTGATACCTTCTGCACTATCGTGCACAACTCCTCTTCAAACAGAGGCCCCACCCTGCAGCCATTAGATCTGTCTGTCCCTGCAACAGAGCCTGCTGGGGGAAACATGCCCCTCAATTTGTTTATCCTGGTGCCCACGCCTTCCAGCCACTGCAGGAATCTGAGCTTGTGATCCTTGGAAATCAACTTGTTTGTGCTAAGGAGATTCCTTTGCTTTGTGGTATTTTGACCTTTCCTAAAGCTACTTCCATAGGTCTCTGGGAAAATGTGATTGAAAAGTGCAAGATGCTCACTTCAACACTAGCTTGTTCCCTTCGGTAGACAGAAGTTAGTGTAACTGTCCTACCTCAAGACTCTCTGTGAGTTCACATTAATCCTGGTCTCTATAGGGATGACCGTGTGTGCATATGCATATATATTTAACATAACACCCATATAATATTATTCTTAAATTTGAAACAAAGTACATTTATAGTGAAATTAAAATATTCTCCTTTGAGCTGCTTAATACCTAGGAACACAAACTGAAATTTATTTTATATCCCACCAAAGTGTAATACCATAAAAGCTTTTGTTCTTCTTCTTTTTAACTCACTTGTAATGAGTGCTCTGGGTGGAATGTAGAGTTAAGGGCTTAACAGGTATAGGCCCAGTTGATTCTTACAACTCAGGGACAGATCTTAATATCCATATTCTGTGGGGGAGGAAGTGAAAGATCAGAGAGATTAAATTAAATTTGAAACTGACATATAGAAGATCCATGTACCTTTTCCACTTTAGGCAGATAATTAGGCCTATTTCTTAATGTCTGTTTGGCTACCAGTTAACAACACATTTTTGACTTCTAAAATAATTCTGTATTATTAATTATCTCATGTTTGCTTTGGGGGAAAAGAGGAGAAGGATGATGTCTAATGAGTTCATTATCTTCCTTTTCAGTGTGTAGCAAATGTATTTGATTTTTAGCTATTCAAATAGTAGAAGACGTGGGCATGTGGGTGAATGTTTTTTACATTTCTTCATTGACACATATAAGTAGAATTACTGTGTTAGTATTTATTTTAACAATTTAATTTTTCTATAGCAGTCTTCATTAATAAGATAAAAATTTAATCTAGCTACCTCTAAGATATTTTACTTCAGCATTTGTTTTGATTTATCCTTCGTTACTTGGATCTTACACCTTACTCATGCTATTTAATTGGATTAAACTCAGTTCATTAACGTGTTCTGCACACCAATTGATTATCCAATAAAAAGGCTTTGTTTTCTTGTCACCTCTTTGATGTCTTCACAAGATTAACTATCACTGTATCCTAAAGCAAAAAGCAAATTATCGTGTGAAGTGGTGATTTTCATATGTCTGACATCTAACTGTGGATTACCCACAGCTTTTAACATCAAGACTGGTCTGCAGGTGTGTGAATCTTCACCATTGTTTTCTGAGGTGCTTAGTCATCAGCATGTGTAAGGCTTGGTGCCCTACGGCACAAAAACAGAGATGGTAAATTGTAAAACTCTATAAAATGTAAGCCATTTTTGTCTCTATTTGCATATACTAAATTACATTGCTGTATACAGCATTTAATATATATGATATCAAAATGAAATGCACCAATTTTGGTGTAATATGAGAAATATTTCAGACCAGAAAAAAAAATTACATGCAATTGAAAAGTTAAAAAGAAGAAAAAGTTACAGAAGGTTAATTCAGGATGTACTGAAAATACTTGTTTCATAACTCAGGCAGTAATCATTTTTACTTCAAGAAGATACCAAAAATGTGTTTAATTATGATAATTTACATTTCACAAAAATAATACATTTTGATAGCCCTTTGTTCCTTGTAAAGTCAGTTTCTACAATTCCGTCTAATTGCATTAAGTTTTCATGAATGCTGGGTAAATATTCCTATTACTTATTGTAAAAAATATCCCTCAAGTACTGATGACATTCCATAGAAGGAGTAATGAGCATTCAGCTTCCTCTTTTAGGAACAACAACAATTTGAACAGTTTTTTTTTTTTTTTACATTTCACCAACATTTTATTAAGCACCTTTCAGATCCAGGTAGTACATAGGTTTGGAGAAAGAATCTTATAAATAAAGAGAAAGGGGGTTAGAGGCATAGCTTAATGGTAGAGCACTTGCTTAATATGTACAATGCTCTGGTTTCCATCTCTTTACAAATAAATAAACAAACAGTAGGAAAGACAGCCATGTAAATTTAGTAAATTTAGAGTGTGAGAAACTTTGGTGATATCATGGGTATTATGAGAGGGCACAGGAGATTGCCTAATCCAAATTGAATCTAGAAACAAATTTGAGAATAAAAGTAAATACCTAAATGGGTTGAGAGAATGATTAGTGCCTTTACTTCCAATCCCTAAAAAGTACGTAAGTTATGATGGGTGAGTGAGTAAGATATTCATATGATGTAAGCATCAAAATAACAAAGCCATGAAATACTATCATTAGCCAGTCTGTCAGTCCAGAGATGCTATGATCAAAATTATCATCAAAATGTAAAGATGTATAGGAGGAAAAGATGGAGGATTTGATTTACTTCAGCAGTGAGACCAGAGAAATTTAACAAAAAAAAAAAAAATCCCAATTGACTCAATCTTCCTTGTTACACTTAAACAGCTTCAAGAAGTGACAAGAAAAGACTCTAGAAAATAAGTGAAATATTATAAATTCATTCTTCACAGATAATTGTGGAATTCTGCAGTTATAGAGACTTCTTCCATGGAGAATCTGTTTATAAAGTTATAGTATAATTTCACAGTTCTCTTAGTTTGGCTTTCACTTGGGGCTACATGTAATAGTGTGGACTCTCCCCATTTGTACAGTGGAGAGCAAAATGGAAGAACAGTGTTCTTCCAAATTGTACTGAAAGATGTAGATTTACAGCCTTTTTTTTTTTTTTGTAGAACTGTATGGTGATTAATTTATAAGAATCTAGGTCAACCAAGACTCCTAATAAGTCTTAAAAAGACCACTTTCTCCCAGTCTCATTCTTTAACTGTGATATCACAGTGTCGCAGTATTTTGACAGTATTTTGATATAACCCTGTTAATGTGGACCCCTTGTCTCTCTTTTTTTCTTTAAACTGCATGTAATCCTGGGAAGTATGAAAGGTGGTTGTCAAAGAAGAGGAGTTGGGTGGGTGATGTCTAGAGGAAAGAGAAGTGGTAAATCATGGAGGATTCAAAGAATAAACTCAATCCATGTCAGTTTCTACTGGACCAAAGCAAAAATTTAACTTAACTTTAAGATGTTGGTTTTCATAGTGACCTGGATACTAGGAAAGTTGTTTTTGAAATCACAGACTTGATGTATAAGTCGGTCTTGCCTCTTAATAACCGTGCTGTCCCAGGTTTATCTTGTTTTGTGAGCCTTCTTTTTCTCATTGGGAGAAAGATGTAGACACTTCCTTCATAGGTAGAGAATTAAACAGAGTAACACTTGCAACACAATAGGCATAGCATTTGACATATGGATGCTACTTCTCCAGATTTCATTATTGTTTATTATTTTAATGCTTCTAGTGTTCTTAAATAACCAGAAGAAAAAGAAGACCTTCAAGAAATTAGGTGATCCAAAAAGTAGCAGCGGCACCTTCCAGTTCGAGCCCTGCTGCAGGATTACTGAGGGATAGTGAAACAGCGAGGGGGCTGCTTCCTGTCTGCTGGGGTGTCCGCAGCCTTGTCTGGGCACAGTGAACCCAGTGCCGAGTACGGAGACATCTCAGGGATTCCCTTAGGTGTGGTGCAACAGAAAAGCTGCTAATGTATTTTCGTCACTGATTTTGTTTGAGATGCTATTTCTAGGGAAGAGTTTAGCATGAACGTAGAATCAGCAGAAGTAGAATATGGACTAGTTTTCCCAGAGCACTGATAAATCACGTGTAAATGGAAAGAGTCACCTGATTCTGCAGTAATAAAGGAGGTGTGTTTGTCATCTGCTGCAGTAGATTTGATGCGTGGTCTTTACAAGTGAAACTGTGCTTTGGCTTGATTTTCCTGCAAAGTTATTGCCTCTTTGCGCTATTCTAAAGGGTCAGGATGCTATGACTTTAGTACTGATCCAAACTCAGCCAAAATGAGCCCTGCCTGAGCAGAACTCTGTGTATGATTTTGCACAGCATCCTTAAAATGTGAAAGAAGTCTTCCCTTATCCCTCTGAGAGGAAATGGAAACATCTGTTGCCAAGAAACTACTCATTTTACATGACATCGTGGCCAAAATGAGAACGTTCTTCTATGATAATTTGTTAAAGTTGTTTTGCTGGTTGCACATGGTCTATGGTGTTAACATTTGCAGATCACCTTTTCTTCATTTTCAGTTTTCCAATGTCTTATTTATGTCTGCTTTAGTACTAAGATTTTGCCAAAACAAATGAAAGTTTAAGCTTCTTTCATAAACACCTCTTGAAGTGGATGAAGTGTTAAGGCTGCTTTTACTTCTTTTTAATTTTTAGTGTTTATGCTTCGTCACTCAAAACATATTCATCAAGATCATCTAAATAGCTTTTATTAAGGTTTCCGTTGCCGAGGGAATTTGATGGATATATGCAAATAATCTTGGAGGATTTGGGTGTTCATATACATGTCATTCATGCTGATGAACGTTTTTCCTTAGTTTCATTTAATTTTCAGAATTTATCACAGCACATATACCAGCGTTTTGAGAATACTTCTAAAAAGGGATAAAATACATAAGCGGATTTGTTCCTGCCTTAACCTGAAAATATAATATAGTTTTCAAGGTCTACCAGTAGACATCTAACATTGCCAATACACTGTAGACAGGTGCTCAATTTATATTTCACTGGCCCCATATTCTCTGGCTTGAATAATTTCAAGGAACACAGACTATCTGTGTTCCTTGAATTATCAACCCTAGTTTATTTTACATACAGGGACCTCTGTTGAGGCAGGGATCAGAATGTTTTTCCCTACATGTGTGTTGCATAGGCTCTTCCTTAAAATCCTAGTCATACCACATAGCTTTACATTAACACTGACAAAGAGTAGCTTCATTTTTCCAGTAATGCAGTGCATTTAGAAACAACAGTAATAATGTAATCAACATTTAATGAATTATTATTGGGTCAAGTACACCTCTAAATAATTCATGTGGATCAGCTCATTTAGCCCTCAGAGGAACCCCATGAGTTAGTTATTTTGTCAACAAGACAGCAGAGGTTCAGGGAGGTTAGCATGTCTTGCCTAAAGTCATCTAACAAGTGGCCTCTAGAGCCAGAATTAAACTGACACGATTCTATGCTACTACAACTATCATGAATTACCACACCCATAAATGTTCAAAAAGATAGGATTTTATTACCTTACTGTTCTGGAGGTTAGAAGTCCGAAACGGTCTCATGCATCTAAAATCTAAGTGTTAGCAGAAGTGGGCTCCTCTCTGGAGAGTTTAGGTGAGAATCCACCTTCTTGCCTTTTACAGCTTCTCACGGCTTCCAAATTCCTTCACTTACATCCTCTTTCCATCTTTAAAGCCAACAGTGGCTAGCTGAGTCTCTAACATCACAGTTCTCTGATGATCTCTCTTCTGTCTCCTGTCCTACTTTTAAGAATCTTTGTGATTAGATGGCATAATTCAGGATAATGTCTTTCATTTGGGTCAGCCGATTCAAAACATAATTTTGTCTGCAACCTCATACTGCCTCTTTGCCATGTAATACAGGCATAGCTTCTGGAATTAGGGATGAGGACATTTTTGGGAGGTCACTATTCAGCCTACTACAAGGTCATTTAATTAGCACAAGACCTTTCTTTAATCTAGCTTTGCGATTAAAACACACAAGGTATTTGTAATGTGTCTGGTGCATTGTGGGTACATGGTAGAAGACACTTGTTTTAGGATGAGAGGCAAAACTTGAGACCAAGATTTTTATAAAAGTAATTTATTTGAGAAGTGTTGCCAGGAAAAATACATAGGGGATGGAGAAAGTGGGATAAAAGGGAGGTAGGGAGCCAAGCAAGGATATGATACCAAGCAAAGCTGCCAGATGTATGATTTTGATTCAGTCTTGCAGGGCAGGCAAAGGTAACAGTGTAGACCATATCTCAGAGCTGCACTGCACTGATCAGGGCGAAAGGACCAGAACATCTATATTCCTGCACCTCAGTTACTGATGAAGCACTCCCTCTCCACATGAATACCAACCCATTTCTTGCTCCCTTTATACAGGAAGAGAGCTCAATAGCTTGAGGGCATTTCCCACTATTAGAACCACCTTTGGGCTTTGGGAAGTAAAAGGTACATCATGAAAGTGTGTTCACTACTATAGTAAAAGGGATTTACAGGGAAATAGGCAGAGCACTGGCGGTGTCTGCTACAGTATCAAACTGCTTTTCCCCTGTATTTAACTTTTCCTATGGTATTTCACATATGGAAAGACACCAACCCTGTATTTGCTGGTGGAAATAAGAGACTACAAAAATGACTACAGAACTCAGCTGGCTATCAATTATTTATTTATTCACAGAATTCTTTAAAAATACCTCTTTGTAATGTATGTCTTTGCTAAGTGTCCAGTATAAGAATACCTCCTTCCTTCAAGGTATCCTATTGCTTTGTGAACCTAGACAGGTTATCATATTATCTAATCCTATATTATCTATTCCTTAACTTATGACTTTTTATCAAAATTTGACCAAACAAATACAGATCAGCCTTTTTGGAATTCGATTATTCTACTTACTCAATTGTGAATTTTTTGATTTTCATAATCCAGCCATGAATGTGCAGTAATTTTATTTACTTTTGATGAAGAATATGGAGTATTAAGTATGTTTTCAATTTTAGCTGACTTGAGGTTGAATTCACTTTTGTTTTATTTGTATTGATGATATATATCATATATAATTACATTATAAATATATAATAAATACCATAAACAAGTAATGAAGGCCACACAGATTCTATTTTAATAAATCAATGAAAAGAATGCTTTTCTCATTCATTTATCCTTTAAATCCTAGGGAAAAAAAACTCATCAAATTTATATACAGAGTAAATGGATGCTTTTTTTCTGTTTAGTGAAATTAACAGACAATAGCTTTCCCTTATTACCAACTAGAAGAAACATACTTCTGGATCTAAATTGTCTCCAATTCCAGAAGGAAAGCAGAAATTATAATGCCTGTAAAAATACTCCGTGTTGTGTTTTTTGGGTTGCTGGCTTACTTGTATTCTTTAGTTACTTCTTTAATGCACTTCCAAGAAACTGATAAGAGGTAACCTTGAATGATTTGAAATTTAAGAAGCTGTGTGAATGATGGGGTAATGACCCTGAAGTGCCCTGTAGATGAGATTCTGTTGCTGAGTTATTCTTGGATTCGTAGCTCATAGCAGGGTCCCGAGCAGGACAAGGGAGGACCAACTCAGGCCTTAATTTTTCTTTGCAATCATCCAGAGAAGCGAAGTTGCACTTTAACTGTTTTTTAACACTTGTTTTTAAAATAGCAATGAAATAACTGAATCTCTCTACTATCAATCCATAAGTATTTAATGAAGTAGCTGCAGGTGTCTAGCATGACTCTTGCATGTTTGAGATATTAAAGTGTGAAAGAAAAAATATTTGTTCAACATAACTTTTTCATGACCACAGCTATTAGAACATAGGACACTCAGTAAAATTTTGAGTTTCAGATAAAGGATGAACAGGTTTTTCTTTTTTAAATGTAAGGCTGTATATTGAATTACTTGCTAAAGCTATATTTTTACATGGTACATCTGGCAGTCTTCTATTCCAGAACCCCACAAATTGATGAATAAAATAATGTGCGAATGTATTAAATCTTTAAGGAACAATGTAAGATAGCATAAAAGTAAATTATAAATTGTGTGTAGTTATGCTAGTACTTTCTAATTTTCTTCTGCTGTGGAACAGATCATAGATGGCCCTGATGAGAAACGTTATGATCTGAAATATAAATTTTGAGATATGGTGGCTTTTGGTTGTTTTTCCTACTTCTTTTTGGGAGAAAGTCAGTTGCAGATGGGGATATAGCTAAGTGGCAGAGTACTAGCCTGTACATACGAGGCCCCGGGTTCAATCCCTAGCAGTGCAAAAATGAAAAAAAATTTAAGGACAAGTAGGGAGAGTATTTTTATTATAGGAATAATTCTGAAGCTATTCTAGTCTATATGTTCATTTTAAATAAATTATTCAAAGGCATCCTTAACTATTGTCAGGAACAAATAGCTTACACAGCTGATCTTGCTATTTTATCTGATGTGTGTGTATGATTAGGAAGCTTTGCTTTTTCTTTAAATATCATAGCATGTTGTGATTCTCCTGACAGTTAATGAGAAAGACAAGATTTGGTGAAAGTTTCATTGGAGAGGTTGGATTTGAATGAGTGTGTAAGCATACTGAAGATGAATTTAAGTAGTGGAATATAATAACCTTATGATAGATGCACAAGTGTAAACATTTCCCAGCCAATAGAATGATCAGAACAACCTTCTGTCTGGAAGTAGAACTATCTTCTTGCCTTCCTCAAGTCATGGTAAATCTAGACGGGTTACCTCAAACGTGCTTGTCTGACAAAATAGCGGATTTTAAACAAATATCTTAAACCCCAGGAAATGCACAGCTATAGTCTTCTGTTCTGCTGTACTTTAATTGCTAAATAATAGTCAAGAAACTGGAATTATAATAAACTCTAAAGTGTTAATTTAAATATTTTGAATTCTCAAATGACTGAGAGACTGAGGAATGACATTTTTACATAAAGCATATTGAGCAGTGGGAGTTATTTAGGACACTTTTTCCCTCCTTCACAATGTTTCAAAGTATTTATAATATGAACAAGATTATTACATTTTTTCTGAAATAACCTCTAAATAATTACTTGAATTTTTTGACTGTTGCCCTTTATCTCATGTCTCAATCTCCTAAATAGATTGCCTGGAAAATATTGAACAAATCTTACAAAGAATGTTTTGCAAATTCTTATTATATAAGGCAATGAAGTTCAGGCATTTATGGGCCATGGATTTTCATTATCAGTATGTCACTCTCCAATGTTATCATTAGGTATATTCAGTTCAAAAATTTTGCTATGTAACTGTTTTATTCCAAGTTTTGGTGACCATTGACTGGATCTAAAATATGATTTCCATTGTGAAATATAGTTGTAATAATTACCTAAGCTGTATCAATATGTTAAAATGTATCATGAAATATATCACTTATACAATTTAGCATAATCTAAATTGTTGGTAATATCTGATTTCTATTAGTTATTTAAGAACGTCTTTTAAAAAAATTGCACACATGCAAACTAAATATTATCCTCATTTTACAAAAAGAAATGAAAGCCCAGAGAGATAAATGAGTCTAATATTTCAGAACTAGCATAGAGAAGAATAAATGTTGACACCAATTTTCTGGTCCCATATATGTTTCTTTTCATACACCATCCTTGTCTTTTTAAACTCCTGAAAAGGATATAAGATGGTAAAATGTCCACTAGCACAATGAAACTATACCAAGGAAGCTATGGACAGTTCAGAAGTGATAGCTCTTCGTCTGTTTGATAGCTGGTAAAATAACCTGGTGAGGTGCTGTTGACTGGGCAAATATTCTTACAGCTGTCCCTCCCTGGCCCTCTGTGATGTGCGACATGATGACAGGCAGGAGGCCCATCCATGTTTCATCTTTGAACAATGATCTGGCCAGATGCCCAGCTGTGGTTTGCTGAGGAATTGGTCCAAGTATCGCTGCCCAAGTGGATCACATTTTGTGTTGTCGTGTATAACATGGCCAATCATTTCAGTGTACTATAAATAAGGCAAAAAACAACTAATCTGTTTCTCTTCTGATGTTGTTCACTGGATTGTTCTAAATTTACAAACAAGCACTGTTCTGTATTACAAATTATAGTTTATTATTATCAAAATTTGCCTTTGGAAAATGTACTGTACATAATCCATCAGTGTAATATTATAATGATATGGAAAATATCTGAGGTAAATTTTATATTATTTTAAAGAAGAAGAATAATATTAGTGAGGCTATGCCCCAACCTTATGTTCAGAAATCTGTCATAGATATCAGAGAGGGCATGGCTAGAAGCATAATAGAGAATTTAAACTGCAGAGGTAGTGAGCTGATCCTGGCAATTGCATTCTTTTCCTGAGCATAAACTTTTAGATCATCTTTTCTCCCACCACCCTTTTCCTAATAGGTGGTTTTTAGAAATGTCTCTAATAAGCCAGAGAAAGAAATACCACCAGCTTTTATTTATTTATTTTTTTACAAGCTTATTTTCTTGGTTAGGAAACTACATGCTTTGGGGCCAGTTTACTCTAGTTGAAGAAAAAAATTAGTGAACACTCACCATTTACATCAATGTAAATTATCCCACAAAGGACTTTGTATGTTGTTAAAAACAGCAACAATGATACTACAACTTCCCTATATAGATCACATATATCAACGCCAACAAACTTCGCTTGACTTTGGACGATGGCTCCACATCTTCCCTGCTCTGTCCTCCTATTTACCCACCCACTCGTCAGCTGTGCAACTTGACACTGTGAAGTCGCTGTAACAGTGAGCAGATCAGGTTCATGATGTACCTGGCATCTAACAGAAGATAGCACTAAACAGGTGTTCGAGGATTCCAGGTTGAGGAGGCCTATGCAGGAAAACTCTGTATTTATGATTGGCTAAGATCAAGTGAAAATCTGCCCATTTCACACAGGCTTTCTATTTTGATTTTAGAAAGATTTAGGGTGAGGTCAATATCTTAGCAAAAATATACTGAGATAGTGAGCCCAAGGGAAGTGATACGTGTTGAAACAGGAGATGGGAGATAGGAAACGAGAATGAATGCTATCACACATTTTACACAATACAGCATAGATCTAGTCTCTGGCACATGTGCGATCTCCATGTCATTTTAGAACATCTCTATCTTTTTCAAATCACATACACAGCATGTTGTCTAAATATTACAGTCATTTTACAAAAGGAAATGAAACTCAGGTTAAATGGCAGCTGTGTCTTAGAACTAGCATAGAGAAAAATAAATATTGACTTCAATTTTACTGGTCCCATGTATGTTTCTTCTTGTCTCCCCTCCTCCTCTCTCTTTCAACTCTTAAAAAGGATTTAAGGTGCCAAAATATCCATTAGTGCAGTGAAACAATACCAAGGAAGCCATGGATATGCTGAAAACAGCCCCATAGGCTGTTCTGAAAACTCCAGTTTATTTTTAGAAGTGGGTCATAGTTTGGAGTTATGCTTCTCAGCAAACAATACAAAGAGAAAAGCATTTCACTGCATGCAACACACTGTTCAAAATGCATAGAGAGAATGACCCCCCTCAACAGAAGCACAACTACACACACTGCTGGGACCACCCTGAAACCATCAGCTCACCTTAGCTCATGTAACCAATTATGCATAGAACTGCATGTGCTAATGGTAGGTGAACTCTTTTTTGTATGTCATGGTCTCTCATTATGTAGTTCAGGCTGGCTCAAACTCTTCAGGGATCCAACTGCCTCAGCCTCCCAAATGCTGGAATTACAGGTGTGTGCCACCACATCCTGCTGCCATCCTTTTATGAAAGTGAAATTATGTAAGTTGGGTGACCACATAGAAGTGTGTTCTATTGAACTGACAAAGTAACTAAGCATGGCAAAGAAATACGCTAATGCTAATAAGTGCTAGAATTTCTCCAGAGGTCTTGACTTAGATCATCTCATTGAACTTTTATCACTGTGCAATGTAGATCTTTCAGGTCCGATTTTACAAGTAAGTAAACTCAGTCTCAGTTAGATTCAATAACTCATTTATCTTACATAACTAGCAAGGTCCAAAACTGTGCTGGACTCTTCTAACCACACGTTTTCCATTGCACAATATGTATAGAAAATTACAGATGGAAGAGGGAAAAAGTGGTAGAGAAACTATTTTAGAAAAACAATTTTATATGCATATTCTTCAAATTAAACAATCTATATAGAGCAGGTGACATAGTGCCTGACAATTACTAAATGCACAAAAATATCCAATATTATACTAACTTTTGAAACCATTTTTTTCTTCCTTGGCAATGTAATGACAGCTTTTGTTGACATTCTTACTGAAGATTATAGGATCTACAGATGACAAAAGTAATCTATATTGTGGTGTGTCTCTCTGTTATCAAAATCTCTTAGACAAGATAGTAATGATTTGTGTTATAACCATTTTATTGTTTTAGCTCTAATCAAAAATTTAACCATAATTCTGGACATGAGCATCTGACAGATGACCACAGCAGTGTATGTGAATGGGAATGTTTTAATCCTGTCTAATTTTAGGCTTTCTTGAGATATAAATAGTTTGTTCTTGAGTATCAAGGTGAAATGCCTCCGTGCTGAACAGTTTCCTGGAGACACTTAGTGTGATGTTATTTGAGAGTTCACCGCTTAATAGCTTGTGCTAAGTAATTCGTACCTCTCTTCAGGTCTTTCTGTCATCTGGCTTCTGTGTCTTTTCTATCCTGATATTTCATTACCCTCTGGTTCTTGCTTTTGTGCCTCAAAAACACAGACGTGTTTGTGGTTTCTCCACTCTCTGCTTATCCCCACAGGACGCTTTCTGCCAAAATGCCTGCCCACTTTTCGCTCAATTCTGCCCCTTACCTTGCCCAAGTAACCGTTTAGTTTTGAAGATTCATCACAACCATAAGTTTTTCCAGGAAGGCTTTCTCTAAAGTGCTCCTCAACGAGATAGCACCATCTGCTCTTTTTTGTGTTTCTGCCATACCATTACACTTTATTTTAGTTAAATTACATTTTTATAATTATCTGGGTCTTCTGAATTTATCTTCTTCATGGTGCTCCACATAGATACAGATTTTATGGATAAGGAAACTAAGACTGTAAATTCTTTAGGGAAACTGACAGTCCCTGACACAGTACAGTGTTTGTCCTGTCAATATATTTCAAATTGGTGGTTCATATACCCACATGGCTGTCTACAATGTTCTATGCTCTGTATGTGTGTAGTTCTTATTGGCTATTGTTGGGAAGTTCTCTTCAAATAGAGTACCTGTGTGATCAAGAGCCCATGAATCTTGAGGAATTTCTTCTTTATTCTTCTTTCATCTTCTCACTGAACTGTAAGTGATTGTCTTGTGTCTGGTTTCTTCTCACATACTGCTTGCCACTGCCAGATGGATCTTTTTAAAACTTTTACCATGTTCCCTGCATACTCTTAAATAAATAATTTAAAGTGTCCTAACATCACAGCCTAGTGTTCTCTGCCTGTTACAGTCTGGTCCCAGACTACCTTTCTGACTGCATCTTTTCTGTGCCCTCAATTCATCTTGATCTCAGTGAAACTCAACACGTTCCATAATTCAGGCCATTCCCACTATTTTTGACACTTTTCCTTGTATCACTACAAAAATATTCTATTAATATTTTAAGACCTGGTAAATGTCTTCCCTTTCACATAGCTGTCCCTAAGACTTCTACCCATATGCAATTTCTTCTTTTCTGTCAAGATATTTCTATATTCACTTAGCTTATGAGATTTATAAAGTTATCCCCTTGTATTATGATTATTTTTGTGCTTTTGATTAAACTGGAGCTTCATTTCTTTCCAACTGAAAAATGGAGATAAGCTTCTGTATTGCATATATATTTTGATTATAAATATCAAAGCCCAGGTCACATTAGTATAACCCATAAAAGACCCACATTGGACAGGTGTAAGGTATCTGATGAACCCAAGGCTCACAAGATTCTTTGCTCTGTCAAAATTTATAACAAGCACCAACAAACCCATGCAAAACAAGTAAAATTTTCCACCATCCCAGTTTTCTCTCCACACCTCTCCATTTTTTGCTGCAGACTTTCTTTGACTTTTCTATCCATATGGTAGCCAGAGCCGCCAACTTTTCACCTGCGCTCTGGTCAAAGTGTCTCTGATTCTCAGTCAGACCTGAACCAAATCTGGTTGTCTGGTTGTCTGAGCTTTTTATCTCCACACAGGAGTGAGGATCGGAGCCTAGTGGCAAGGAAAGGAGTTATCAAAACCTTGCTTTAGTAGACTTGGAGAACATCACATCTTTAGAGAACTGTGATTATGGTGATCTGAGAAGACACTCTCTAAAAATGTCTCAGTAACCTGATTACAGTGAGGATTAAACATGTCATTCTGTGGTACACAAAGCATAAAGTGTGGAATCTAGAGTCAGACAGCCTGGAGTTGAATCTGTGTGCTGTGCTATTCATTAGCTTTATGGCCTTGAGAAAACTGCTTAACCTCAGTTTACCTTGATTTTGCCTGTCAAATTGGGAGAGCATGATAGTAACTGAATCATAGAGTTTTTTTGGAAATTACATATTCAAAAATGTAAATCTCTGTTACAAAAACTAGCACATGTGACCACTAAATAAATATCACTTATTTTTAACCTAAATTTCTTTTTTTTTTTCATTTTGTGGTACTGTGATCCCAGTAGCTCACTTTATAATGAGCTACATCCCCCAACAATTTTTATTTTTTTATTTTGAGAGAGTTCCAGTAAGTCATGAAGTTGCCCAGGTTTGGTTTAAACTTGGGATCCTCCTGCCTCAGCCTCCAGAGTGCTAGGATTACAGTCATATGCCACCATGCCTAGCTGAAATTTCTATAGTTGTTAATATGAAATGAAATAAAGATTTGTTCCCAATCTCCTGTAATGTCTTTATTCAACTATAAAATTTATTGAGAGTAAAGACTGTACATTATATATCACCATGTCTATTGTAGTACTTTAACATGGCTTCTTATACCTTTTAGACATGACAGATGGATGGACAGAGGGGTGAAATGGATGGATGGATGGATGGACTCAAGAAGGGAGAAAGGGAGGGAGGAAGAGGGGGAAGACATAAAGAAGGGAGGGAAACAGGGTGATAAACAGAAAGAAGAATTGGAGAGAAGAAAAATCTGACCCTTCACATGCATTTGAATTAGGAAAGATTGGGTGGCTTTGTTCATAAGGAGTATCTATCCACAACCTTAAGGGTAGGTTAAGAAAATAGTGTATCAAGTATCTGATGGAGGGATATGACTGAATGGACTCTGCTCCACAACGTGCTTCACAGCTGTGACTCTTAGGTAGTGTTATGAGGTTTCTCAAGTTTGTGATTAAAGAGAAAGATGGTAACTGATGGGCTCAAGCTGTGTGCTACAACTGAATATAAGAAAAATCACTGTATACCTTAATTTAGATCATAAAAGCTTGACTAAGATGTTATTCAATTATCAGATCATTTACTGTGTGATGTTTAAAAGTCTATCAATGGTATGATTTTACACTAAGTCACAGTTGTATTTATTGAGCATTTTCTTTTGAGACATTGTAGATACAGAGTGTGCAAAAATTACTGTTGAATCACTAAGTAGCTAAGTGTACATTCCACCATTCTTTTTTTATTTTTTTATTTTTACCAAGAACATGTATTGGTACATTATATACATGATGATCATAATCAACATGGTTATTTTGTACCTATACATGATGTATCTTGGCTTTCCCCCTCTTCCCCTCCCCTCCCTTCCATTCACTCACCGCTCTCTATTTGCAACAAGTTTATCTGTGGAAATCAGTGTGGAGATTCCTCAGAAAACTACAACTACAGGTTCCATTCCATTATTCTTACTGCTGAGAAAACATTAAGCAGATACTTGGACCTCATGAGACCATTTGCCCTTGGGAAGTAGAAGCATAAGGTCACAAAAATAGAAGGGCATGGCAGAGAAATAGTTTTTGTCTAACAGTATCTAACAGTGGACTTGTCTAACAATGGACCCTAGAAGTATTTTTCTGTCTAACAGTGGTTAGGTAAATAGGAGATGCAGTCCCTACTGCTATCTAGTAAAGATAAATCAAATATGATCTAGTAGAATAACACTCTTTGGTCGCAGTGATGAAGTTGGCAGAGAGTTAGTTCCCATGGTTGGAAGACACCATAGAACAATTAGAATTTAATACATAGACACTGGGAACAGATGAATCTAGGATGAAATCCAGATCTACTGCTTTTTAGCCACATGACTCCAGTGAGTCCTTGGAACTCTGAGAGCTTCAGTTTCATCATCTATTAAGACAGACAAACAATTTTTCTAAAGAGCCAGGCAGTAAGTATTCTAGACCTTACATATTAGATATGGTTTATATCATACAGTCTATTTCATTTTTGCTTTTTTCTCAAACAACCATTTTAAAATATAGAAATCTTCTTAGTTTGAAAACTTTCCAAAACCAGATAGCTCACTGGTTTGGTCTCAGAAGCATAATGTTTTGACCCCTGCAGTCATATGATTAAGAGATTCCACTTTTAAGCAGCAAATACCCAATACTAAGAAGGGCTCAGTATTTGCCGATTCTCCCAAGAATCAGGGAAGCTGAAACTTGGTCTATCTCAACTCTGCTACTGCTGTTTTCAGAATGACCCTGCTTTGCTATCATATGTGCTTCATGATTGCCAGCTATGAATGCCAGGTAACAGTCTATGACCTTTGCTATCTGCCTGCTCAGAATGGCCAACAGAGCAGATGCTCAATTAAGTATTTCTTGCTGATGGAAAGAGAAATAATGTACCAGCACTTCACCATGCACAGAGCAGTGGCTCTGAGTGGAGATTAGTAGGTAGAATATAAAGTAGATGTGCAGTCAATTATCCAGGACCCAGAATATAAAAAGCAACTGAAAATAGCTTTCAAATGTCTTATATCTGCCTGTTACTGCCCTGATAATTAAATATATGGATTGGAAACAACCAGGAGAGCAATTGGGTAGAAGGACAGGATGACTTCTTGGTGGCACTAATGTTATCATTGACTTTATATAGTTTTCTTCTTACAGTTATCAAGAAAGGACTTCCTGGGTTTCCTGAGCCATTCACTTTTGTCTCTAACAATAAGACAGACAACAAAGTAATAGACACAAAAACTGGACAGCATACGGGCCACATGTTGCCTCCTACTAATCCTGATTTTCGTTCTCTCTTCCAGAGATTTTTATACTGGTTTAACCATGTGGTAAAGCAAGCTGCTGAATTTTTAGGCAGTCACGTAATCAACACATAGTCGTTTATAATTTCTGCCCTCCCAACCCTACGAGTCTAATTTTTCTTTCCTTTCCTATTTACTCTCAGGGTTCCAGCCATTACAGATCACTCTATTGACAGTGTATTCTCATGCTTTTTTCCAGGTTTTTACCGGTGGCTGTCACCTTAACTTTCTCTGTTGACTGATGTCTACATACGTGCCAGTTCTCATGTAATTTATCACTTCTTGTTATACTTTCCAGATCCATTCCCCTCCCCCACTCCATCTCTCAGTCGGGGCTGGGACAGGCCTTGTGAGTCAGCGTGGCTCTGTTCAATCCTCTCACCTACTCGGATGACTTTGCAATAACTGTCAAAATCCTGTGTTTTACCTAGTGGACTGTAAACTCTCGACGAGTCATGACTTTGTCATTTACCCCTCTATATACCTACACCTACAACTACTGACTCAGGATCTCTCTTCAGAAACTTTGTTTAGAATAGCCAGATAAGATACAGGACATCTGGCTAAACTGGAGTTTCAGATAAAGAGTGAATAGTTTTTACTCTAAGTATGTCCTTGTGTGGGACACATTTATACTGGGAAAGTAAGTACTATTAATCTGAAACTCAGATTAAATTGGATATTTGAACCTAGATAAAGTAACTGTTGAATTTACTTTTCTAACTACTGTGCGCTACTCTCTCAATGAAAAGGTTTAGTGTTACTTAATAACTGTGGTTAATGTACCATATGTGACTGAATTATAAATAATCACTATGAAGAGAAAAGTCTATTTCTCAATGACTAGTGGAAGTAGTAAAAAAAGACTCTCCAAGCAATATTAAATATAGATATTAATGATCACAAACATACAGAGGTACCCACGTTAAATGCCTATATACATATGCACACAATTGGTAGCTTAACCTGTTGGAGAGATCCAAATGCCACCCTCACAATTGCTAAGGGTGTTAGGAAGCGTATGTCCTTGCTGAAAAAATACCTTCCTTAGTTTGTCATCTAGTTCCTGGGATTGCTGCCAGGGGAGGCAGGGCAAAATGTGGCCCGGGGATGGACAGACAGATGACCATGCAGTTCACATCAAAGCACTTCATGGACTGTAAGAGAGCTCGCTGCCCATTTACCCAGAAAGTATTTATAGAAATCAATTGGTATTTTTTTTCAGAAAATAATTATTTCATGGTACATAATTCAGGTATGTCACATAAAATTCAAAGGCTACAAAAATAATTATCCCTAATTGTTCTTCTAATTACATTGTTCTTTTTTCTAGCTATAATAACTTGTGTTGTAAGACATCTAGAAAAGATGCATGCATTTTAATATGTTCTAATGTGTGTGTGTGTGTTTTACATAGATAATAGCATACGTTCACAGCACTGTAGCTTTTTCACTTAAGATATCCAACATACCATACACATGTAAGCTTTTTTCAGTTTTTATAATGGTTTTAAAACATCCCTATTTATTATTGTACAAAAACGCAGTTACTATCACACTGATGAATATTTAGATTATTTTAAATGTTATTACTACCCATAATGTTGTAGGAATATCCTTTTAATGTTAGCATTTCCTTCAAGCGTAGGAACATATGGAGGATAAATAATTGTAACAAAAAATTAATAAACAGTACTGAATTGTCTCTACAAAAGTCATCATAGGGGTTAGGGATTTAGCTCAGTGGCAGAGCGTTTGCCTAGCAAGCACAGGCCCTGAGTGTGATCCTCAGCACCCCCCCAAAAAAGTCATACTAAATTGTATTTCTACCAGAAGTGTATTCACATGCTTTTACATTCCTCTAATTCTGTATGAAATATTATATATTTACTTAAGTTTACAGGCCATTTTTTTTCCTTACCAATGAACATTCTGTTCATATCTTTTGCTTATTTTTAAGCATTGTACTCTTCATTATATTTTTATCAACTTGTAGAACTCTTGACATTATAAATAAATTAGCTTTTGTATATTTAAGTATTTAATCTGCAAATATTTTAGGATCATGTAAATGAATAAATAGCTATATGTAAAACATACTGATATTAAATATTTTAAGATCATTTCAGTGCTTATAGAACTATATACAACAGGTGCTGGAAAGGTAGGGAAAGTCTACTATGTAAAAATTCTTGGTAAGTATTGATTCACATTTTCAATAAATCAAATGCCTAGTTTGCTTTTCTCAAATGAATGCCAGTTTGTGGGAGTTTTGATTGTATGCAACAATTTTAGCATTTAAACCTTTTATTCAAAATGGATATAATTTTCCTTCCACTACCAATATTAAATTGTTTCTTCTGTTTGTCTTGATTCAAACTTAATCTTCATTTTGGGTGAGATTATACCATATTATATATACTAAATTCTGAAGAATTTTGTTTAGAGAGTTAGCTCTTTATTCAGGTTAGGCAAAATAGTAAATATTTGAAGAGCAAGTACAAAATATTTTTTCTCAGATTATTTAAGAATTTTAGATATTAGTCTTCCCTGAAAGAGCTCAGTTTAAAAAAAACTCAAATTTAATTTTTAATTATTAAAACGTAGTTTTATAAACACGTATTATATTGTTCTTCACCTGCAAGTATGAGAATCTGTTATTTCAAGTGAACATGTTTGGTTCCTATGTGAAAATACATTTAGTCACTGATATAAAATATTACTGTGAAAATGTATATATTTCATAGGTTCTATGATGTGCCACTAAATATTCATATGATAGATCATAATTAAAGGCTTCTAACATTCCTTTCTATTGAAAGACATGTTTTCAGATTCAGGATGAATCATCTCAGAAGCATTCAAAACTACGATAATTAGGACTTTTAAAAAATGTCCACGTCTGTAAAACTCTTGACTCCAGAAGAGAACAGTGCAGTGATTTCAATCACTGTTTCACATGTGGAAAATTGAAATAGAGAACAGGACATTTTCTCAAGGTCACCTATCAATTGGCAATAGAACAAGAAATAAGAGACATTCTGTCATATGTTGTCTAGAATTCTCTGCAAAAAAAGAGCATAGTCTTGGCTTGGAAGTATTTTCATAATAATTTTGAAATGTGTTACCATGCAATTTAATGTTTGTCTCAGATGTACATTAGTTGAGGTTTACTGGTCCAGCAATCCAGCCATTATTCCAATATGCTTCATTTTCTTCTATTTTCAAAATAGGAAAAAATGAACAATTACATTTTACCTCTGTGGATTAAGAGAATCAAAATGAAGAGACAGATGCATTATTTTATTCTCTAACATAACTCATGGCACATTACACACCCATTGAATACTTTGGCTATATCTTATTTTAAATTCAAACTTTTCTTTGGTCTATTACATAACAAAACTTCAGAAATCACGATCTGAAAATTCAAGCTGGCTATCAAATATACCTTAGTCTTCATTATTCTGTGAAGTCTACTTAATAGACGTAAAAAGACAGAAAAAGAGGGAAAATGAATGTTTGATTTGAGTAAATAAAAAGAACACTAAAGTATCTACTATGTTATAGTCTAGAATTGATGTTACAAAATTTCAATAGCACAAGATTCTTTCTTTCCCCTTTCCCTTAAAATATCTCTAAATTGCTAAAAAATAAACCAAATGGGTCTCTAAGAGAACAATAGCAATCAAAAATATAATTCTGTACTTCTAAACTACTAATAAAATAATAAGAGGGAACAACAAGCTTTTTCTTCCCCCTGTAGATACACTATGGAAGCATTCTTTAAATTTTTAACAGTTTGCCAAAGGAGTTAATACTTAAAGCCAAAGGACTGAGTAAATGACATTTGTACCCTAACAAGAAAGAAATGTGGTCTCAGAATTTCTTCAGTGGTAATTTCTTATACCAGCTATAATGGAATGTAGAAAGAATTATCTGTAATGACCAGAGAGAAGAAACAATAGCCATCCATCATGTCTTAATACTCAGGGCAGTGAATTCACTAAGCTCTGGAATGTGGACGAAGCATGGGCTCCTGTTGTATCTCAGTTCCACTGTCACAAAGGAGCATAAAAAAAAAAATTAGCAATGCGCATCCCTCTACAATTGCTTTTTCCTCCCCTTTCACTAATTCCATGTATTAGGTTGAGCTGTACGAAATTGCCAATATTCAGCCGTTTTTAACCTACGAAAAGCAATTTCATTTGGTACAATCTAATAAATATCTATATTCACTGTTATTGAAGCATGCCATAGACTGCGAGGCTCATGTCAGATAAAAAATTCATTATGCTATAAACCCAGCAGAAGTAATATGCAAAAAAGGAACATAGAAATTGAATTTTTCCAACTTCCTTACTCTCTCTTTAGTCATTGTATCTTTCTGTGAATATAGATCCAAGAGAATATGCATTTTCCCAGGAAGTGAACTAATGCAATAGAAACATCTACCCATGTAACCAAGAAGAATCAACTTTGAGGTTTATTTATGAGTAACCCTTATCATTTTTCTGCCTAGAGAATCATTCTCTCTGCACACCATAAATGTACATATTTTGGGGTGTAATGGGGTGTTTCCATAGGTGTATGCAATGGTGTAATGATCAAATGTGTATAATCATTTCCTTAAACAGTTATGATTTGTTTGTTGTAAGAATGTTAAAAATACTCCCTTTTAACTGGTTGAAATATACAGTACATTATTGTTAGCTGTAGTCATCGTGTGGTGCAGAAGAGTACCAGAACTTATTCTTTCTTTTCTTTCTAACATTCGTTAGAAATGATAACGATATCATTGATAAACCTCTCCCCATTTCTCATCCCTCTGCTCTCTCTAGCCTCTGGTAACCACTCTCCTACTCTGAACTTCCATAAGAACAACGTTTTGATGTTCTACATATGTGTGAGATCATTAGCTATTTGTCTTTCTGTGCCTGGCTACTTCACTTAACATAACGTCCTCTATCTGTGTTGTTGCAGATAATGGGATTTTACCTTTTCATGGTTGAATAGCAGCCCATTGTATGTGTGTACCACATTTTCTTGACCATTTGACTGACACTCTGGCTTCCGTTTCTTGACTATTGTGAATAGTGTTGTAATAAACCTGGGATTGCAGGTGGCTTTTTGACACACTGATTTCATTTCCTTTGGATATATACCCAGTAGTGTGATTCCTGGGTCCTATGATAGTTCTATCTTTTTGAGAAATCTCTACTCTGTTTTATTTTCTATAAGGGCTGCGCTAATTGACATGCCCACTAACATTTGTGTAAGAATTCTCTTTTCAACAAATCCTTGCCAACATTTATTTTTTGTCTTTTTGATAATAACAATTATAAATGAAGTGAACTTGTATCTATTATGGTTTTAATTTCCATTTCCCTGACAGTGAGCATTTTTTGTGTACCTTTTAGCCATTTTATGTAGTATTGCTATTTGTGGCACTGGAGATTGAACACGGAGCTTCACATGTAATAGGCAAGTGCTATACCATTGTGCTACATCCTCATCCTGCATTCTATGTTTTCTTTAGAGAAATGTGCATACAGGTCTCTTACTCACTTTAAAAATCAAATTACTTTTTTTTAAATATTGATTTGTGTATTAGGTGGAATGGTCTTCTGAATACAATTTGCTTGCATACCTTCTAGGTTCTGGATATCAACCCATTACCAGATGCATAATTTGCAAATATTTTCTCCCATTCTATAGATTGTCACTTCACTCTGTTGTTTGTTTCCTTTGCTATTCATTAGCATGTTTATTAACATCAAAAATATGTTGGCTGTAAATACTTGGAATATGTTTCTGTGTTCTATATTCTGTTTCATTAGTCTATGTGTCTGTTTTTATGATAATACTATGTTGTTTGGGTTGCTACAGCTTTTCAGTATACTTTGAAGTCAGGTATTGTTATACCTCTGGCTAGTTCTTTAACTCAGAAAGAGAATAACTCTTTAGATCAGGTCTGCATTATTGATGAGAAACCATAGACTGCACTGTGTGAGCACCAAAAGTGAATCTGCTTTAAAATCAAGTGTATGTTGATCATGAGTTGATACATATTTTTGACAATACAATTGATTTTTATTCATTGTTTTTTCAATATTCTTCCACATTATGGGATTCTAAAGGACAGAGTTTATATTTTCTGTTCAGATTACTATTCTTCAATATATAAATCCCTTAAGATGTAGATGTCTGTTCAGTAACATTTATTTTAACACGTGGAAAAACTTTCAGTATTCTAAAATTATTAATGTAAATTTATTCCTTTGGAACTTTATTCCATCATCACACAGCTGTTTCCTCTAATTGAGCCTAAGATTTCTAACTCATTTTTAAGATTTGGTTAAGCATAGTAAATGAAAAGGGGTTTGCTTAGTCCATCTCCTTCTAAAGAGATCAGTTTTGAGAGTCGCCCGGAGACACTGGCTGAGGTGGCTCTGCTTTCTGCACTTCTCCTCCTTCTTAATCCCTGACTTCCAAAATTTTTTGTGTCACCAACAGGGTTTTTTTACCTCAAGGCTGTTGTGTATGTTGTACATGCGTTTCAGGGCATATTTTTCTTGACTCTTCATCTTGCTCACCCAATTTAGTCCTCAGGTCTCAGTTTTTAATGTCCTCACAGAGCTTGTCTATATCAAATGAGGTCCTCCTTCCCTCTTTTAACTATTTATATACTCTTTGATTAGCATTTTCTATTATTAATTTATTTACTAACTTAATAATTTTCTACACTACACTAACATCAGGCATTCAGGATATAACAGTCTTTAGTAAATATTTAAGATAATTACCAACTTATTATATGCATGGAAAATGTAAATAATTAAGAAAAGTAAAGGATTTGGAATACTAGCCACCAAGGTGTTAATCTTAGCTCTTCCCTGGTAGATAGTGTAATATTTCTCTGTCTTTCTTTTCTTTCTATAATTAATATGCATGAATATTTATTATTTTGAAGTTGTTCTGATTCTTTAAAAATGCTATTGAAGAGTACAGATGTTTTCATGGATAAATATTGGAACTGGAATGAAGGACTTTTGGAGGAGCCAGCTGCCTGCACATAGGTGTGACACAACTAGTGGATGGCATATTTTAGGAAAGTACTGTTATCTGTCAAAGTGCAGTAGAGACGAATCCCTGTATTAAGGAATTCTGTCAGATACTGGAGGATATCAAACTTTAAATGAAAGTGTTGGGGTTTTCCCCTTTAAAATTATTGGACACAGAATTGATATATCCAGATTTACATTGGAAAATATATGACATGAGATATGAATTTGAAGATAGAGTGGAGGTGGGGAGAAGGCCAGATCAGTGGTCCAGAAGCGACTTGATGGTGGTTTAAAGTGGGGCAGTGTCCATGGAAATGTAAAAATGGATAGATATGAGAGTCAGACGAAGATAGAACCAATATAAGCAAACATATGGAATGGTAGAGAGGGCAGGGTGAAAAAAGAATCTAATATTTTGAGTTCAATTAAATGCAAAAAATGTTGCCAACTTACAACAAGAGAAAAAAACCCAAAGAAAACAGTGATTTTGAGATTAGGAGAAAAAGAATTAATTTTGAACTGGAGGCATGAGCCTTCTAGATGAGGTAGTCTAGTAAAGGAAGCAAGAGTTAGAAATAGACTTTCAAGAAAATAATGTAAAGTCAGTGGTTTATAATATGGAATTATTCAAGTTCCCCCAACGAAAGAAGTCAGGGGTAGAGAGTGAAGTCAAAGCACAGAATTTTGGAGAAAAACTGTATTTCTGTGGACTAGTGGAAAAGACTCAAAAATAAATTGAGAAGTAGGTATCAGAAAATAATTGGGTGATCTATTTATGACACAAAGTTAGGGAAGGAGGGGTGGTTCAAGAGAAACCCCTCCTCCTTTTGGCAAATCAGGGTACTTAGTGGGTTCTAATAGAATATATGGTATTCTGGAGGGGTGTTCAAAAGGGTCAAATGATTTCTCCATATCAGGGGATTGCAAAGTGCTGGTGATAGTAGCTAATATTTATTAGTGTTGTGTGACAAGAATGTTTGGAACGTATATAATTATCTCCATATGCTAATTGATTTTCTAGTTAATGCATAAGTTTTATTATTTTTAGAGGTATAAATCATATTGGAATAGGAAGTGGAATCAGTGCATGGCGTAAGGCAATTTTTTTTTAAAGAACTCTTACCTGCTTTGGGATCCAGTTTTCAAATAGCAAAGTCAGATTTGCCACAATCTCTCCAATTCTTATTCATAATCAATTCAGTACTGTAATTTCACTTTATGGGCCTCTTTGATGCTTGTCATATCCCACAAAATTTGACTATGCTATTTGTTGTGATATTACCTTTGATATTGAGATAAAAAGGACTTGATTTATCCCCCGTGAAGCAATCTTAACTGAGACACTAGACTGTTGCACATGACAGAGAATGAAGGGTTCAGACCCTGGATTGCTGAACGCTCATTTGCAATTGGATAAGTGTCAGTTTCCATGAAGGCTGGCACAGATAGAGTGTTGGAACTTTGTTGACAGCAGTCACATTGCTCCAGAGCTGAAAAGGGAGAACATTTACTCTGACAGCTACTTTGCATTATGATCTGCTTTGGCCTCATCTACTCTGCATTTGTTCCCATGAGAAAGCCATGTATCATAGAATTCTCTAGTAGCTATGAAACACAGAACTGCTTCAGAACAAGAGGAGTCAATGTAAACCCTTGCAATGGACTATTCAGACACTGACAGTGACTCTACTTTGGGGTACAGCGATGATGAAGACTCCAGTGATGAAGTTCGAAGCGTATCAGAGTCAGTGCATAGAAAATATTCATGAATACTTGGAGATATTTTTCATGCTGTATAATTTTATGGAAAGGAATTTCTAACGCTTCCAAGCATGCTTAAAAAGAGACCACTACTAAACTGCATCGCTTTGACTGTATTTATTCATTAATCAAGAGCACATTTGTGAAAATATTTGTTAATCTGCCAGAGCAGTTACTTTTGCAGTAGTATTTATTAATTGTCGTGCTGAAATAAACTAATACAAAGGCATATAAGTAGATAAACATGACATTTTATTTTTAAAGACAATGTGCATATTAGACTTAGACTATTATGTAGATGTATATATATTTATTCATTATAAAGAAGCAAGCCTATTGTGCCAAACAATCAGAGGCAGGTCGTACTTGGTGAAAATTTTGCTTAAGTAGGTCAGGCATTATCTTATAATTCTCCTTCTGAAATTATCTCATGGCCAATACTCTTTTCCAGAATCGCGTATATTCTATTAGAACCCACTAAGTACCCTGATTTGCCAAAATGTAAACGCTCAATTTTTAAAAATATTGCTATTGCATTCTATCTTCCCTTACCTTGTATCTAAACCAGCACTACTTGTTACCTCTGCGAACCTGGTAGATGTTCTGTGTGAGGCCGGTTATCATAACAACTACGCATGGTTGTCACTGTGTGGTAACAGTGTAGGGCCCTCTGTGTTAAATGACCATGTAATAGTTCATATCTAAATACAAACAGTATTTGCTTTTACTAGTGTCTTTGGACCCACAAAGGAAATAACTATACAAAATAATCATAATATTGGCAGCTTTAATAAATAATATTCTCTTCCTAGAAATTTCTGCCATCTTGACTAAAATGACAGATTACTATGTCAATACCAGGTGAGACAGCATTTTGCCTTTCATAGGAACAGAATCTCAGCGTGTGGAGAAGTAGCATTCCTGGGCACCTGCATGGAAGGAGATAAAGGCATTAAGCACTTTAACAGCAGAAATGAAGTAACATTGTAATGACAGTGTGCACTTGGCATTGAATGAGCATGGCATTAAATAACTCACATTGCGCTATTATTATAAAGCAACACAGCAGGTCAGGACATAGCCGTGTATACAAATACTAATATTTTAAGAACTGAAATGACTCATCAGATTCATTTTGAAGTTGAACACCCATAAATATATTAGTGTTGGTTTTATTAACATTTAAATATAATTGTCATAATGGTGGACACTAAGAGCACTTACTGCATAGAAAATACTTTATTAAATTCCGAACTGTCAAATTAAACTTGATAGTGAACTTTATAAGCAGTGTACTGTTATAGGAAGAGCATGACCTTGAGGACAGCCAAGTCTGTGTTCAAATTCCGACGCTGCAATACACTAGCTCTGCCTGACTTTTGGTGGACTGCTTAACCTGTATCCCTACATAGAAACTTGAGATGAAATAACCAACATTTGTGGTATGCAACAAATGGGATTTGTATGAACTGACCAATATAGTTCCTAACACACACGAGATGCCAGTAAGTGGGAAACACAAGCTTATTGTTTAAAAGTTAATTGTTTATTTTGTTGTTTTTCCCCAAAGTTATGCTATTTTTAAAATTTTTATATATGTCTCTTTCCTAACTACTCTAATTCCAGCCCGTACTTCTATTTTCCATTTCTATTAACTAAGGCATTCTAAGGATCTTGGATTTTTTCCAATTTGTATTTTAAAATACCACTATTTTTGTTGCAAACAAATTGCATTCAATTTAAAAAGTATATTGCATCCAATTTAGACAAGATTATATGATAAAATCTTAAAACACTAGAAATTTGTGATGAGTACATTTTAAAAGTTTATATGCATGGAAAATATATTCAAAATGAAACAGTATTTTGTTGTATGTATTACTTTTTTGTATATATTATTTTTAAAGCTTCTGTGGATAGTATCTAAATGATAGAAATGGATATTTATTTAAGGAAAGTGAGATTTCATGGGATGCTTTCTGTAAAGGTGTGATGGCGGTTTTGTTTGTTTCGTTGTTGTGCTAGCGCTATTAGTAATTTGCAGTAACTTATGCTGCCATAAGCAATATCCCAAGAACTAAGTCTCTCACTCCACTTTTGAAGGATTTGGTGGGTATCACTGATATATCCTGCCTGTTGTGCCCACTTCACCAAAAATTCCGGTTCAGAAAGTGCTAATGAAGTTGAAATTATATTGTCTACTACTATGGAGCAGAAAGAACATCCCTCTTTTTTCCTGAGTGGGAGTGTTTTTATGAAACATCAGACAAAGCCTCCACAAAGACACATATGATAGATGGTGTCGGAGATGAGAAAAATTAGAAATAATAATCAGAACAGACTTTTTTCTGAGTGCCTGGCACTATGATAAACCTATCTTTGATTATCTCATTTAATTCCAGACACAGAATGGATCCTCTTATTATTCCCATTTTACTTGTAAGGAAAGTGAGGCTTATTTAGCTTGTGAGTGGTAGAACTGGGTTTAGCATCGAGGTAGTGTGATTCTAATGCCTGAACCCTACTATGCAGCCCCAGAACTCAGGAATATGGTGCTCATGCCATTCTTGCAGGGCACAGTTTCAAAGCTCCCCCTACGTATCAGGAATTTTGGATAAAATGGGGAGCAAAATGAGTAGTGATTCATGCCCTTCTGTGATTTAGAAGGAAGGAAATAGTCTCACTAATCCATTGACCACATAAATAAATGTATAATTTACAAATGGTGATAGATGCTTTGCATGCAAAGTATGGTCATGAAACCATATACAGGAGTCTGACCTAGTTAATTCAGGATGGAATTTCTGGGAAAGGGGCACGTTGGCTGAAAATGATAAGAAGGGAAGAACTAGGCAGAGGACTGGAGAGGCGCTTCGTAGGGCTGGGGATGGCATGTTGTGAAGAGCTCATGGCAGAAGGGACACGAAATGTTTGTCATTGAAAGGAAGCCAGTTTGGCTGGAAGGCAGAGAATGTGAGGGAGGCACTGGGAGGATCATACCATGAGTTGGTGAGACCATAATAAAAATCTTAAGAGTCAGAGGAGAACTTAGTATCCAAGGTGGATTTGTTCCTGAGAGCTTTGTTTGTTAATAGTACAACCAGAGGGAAACAAATAGAAAGGAATGTTACTCATAAGACAAATTTGATATGAAATACCAAAGAATACTTTTTCATTAAATGTCAGGCCCCAAGTGAAAATCATCATGGGATATTATTTAAAGAATCATAAAACTAAATCTGAACAGGTGAAAGGCATGCCATGTTCTTGTGCAGAAAAACTGATCTCATCAGAAAGTGCTCCTCCGGAGCTCAGTGCGTAAATGTAGTACAACTCTACTAGAATACCAGTGCAGCTTTCTTTAGAAGTAGAAAACACTATTTTAGGGTCTACATAAAATGATGAATTCTTAAGAATAGCATCGAAATTTTTCTGAACTACTATATTAGAGAGGGGCAACTTTACCAAATGCTGAATAGTATTGTTCGTATAAAATGAGTGTAACCTTAACACCATGATGTAGCAACAATGAAAGACAAAGAGATAAGTGTCAAAATACAGAATACAGAAGTGCATGTCAGAGTTTAGTGTGTTGAGGACTATAAAATCCGCTAGGAACATGCTTATTTCCAAGACTTTAAAAGCCTGTTATTAGAGACGTGTGATGTTTTATGATTTTTAGACTGTATTAACAGTATAGTGTCTTATATGCATTTATCTTTGTGATGTATTCCAAATATATTTATAATTAGTTATATTTCATTAGAACTTATATTACTATAGAAAAGAATGAATTTTCATGTGTAATTTGATGTTGTGACAATGGTATTATTAAATTCTTAGTGACTGAAAAATAAATTGTGAATGTTAATTTCTCAAATCCAACTTTGACTACTGAAAGAAAAAGAGCTATCAGGGCAGATACTTAAAGTCTAAGAGGTTGATAAATATACTGCAAGGAAAATTAAATGCTTTTAAAGGACAGTTTTTGCATATTTCGGTCAGTATGACTAAGATTTTTTAAATATTCTTGAAGAACTGTAAGCTCTGATATAAATGAGTAATGGGGGTCTCATAAATTGCCCAAAGTTTAGCTATATAAAAACTGAGTCTATAAATTAAGAAAATAGTGAAAGCAGACCAATTGTTTTCAATGATATAATGACATGTTGACATATGCACAGGAAGTATATCTTCAGATCTTTTAAAAATTTTCATCTATTTATGTCCATTTCAACCTTTATCATTTTCAATTAATTCTAGAACTTCCAGTGAGCCAAACAAATGATGAAGTAAAATTTTGTTTCACTTTTGTAAACAAACTAAATTTGAAAGTTTTAACAACTGGATGCTAGCTGTTGCTTTGGCATGAGTAGTGACAAGGGTGATGTGGTTCCTCAGGACTAAGAAATTTGTGACGCGAATAAAGCGTAAACATAGAAGTGTATAAATCAGAAGAGTTTGCATAATTTTAATTTAGTCAGATTCCTCAATTAATCATGATAGACACCTTTCTTTGATATTAACAGTTTTATCCTAATGTCTCTATTTTCCATATAGGGAAGATGTGAGAACAGCGAATGTTATTGCTGCAGAAGCCGTGACCTGCCTTGTGATCGACAGAGAGTGAGTACACCGCTTCATTGTGCCCGTTGTACACTCATAACAGCAATGTGCAAGGCTTTCTGGACTTAGACATTAATTTATGGAGATATTAGCACTTGATTTATATCTTCTCATTGTAAGATGAGTTCTATATTTGATTCTCATCACATACTATTCTTAGAAGTGGCTGGCTCTGCCAGTCTAGCTTTGTGATGTTTAAAAGGTACTTATCCACTCTGAGCATCAGCTGAGGTAGCTCATTTGGGAAGTAGGAGAATGCAATACCACACGGATATTTTGAAGATTAACGAGAACATGTGATTGAAGCATTAAAAGCATGAGTGCCTTTTACTCAGGTGCTTAACTAATGCTAGCTATTTTGGTAATTTTTAGAATTATTATTCTTGTTATTGAGTATGTTTTAGTTATCTTCTCTGTTTCCTCTTTCCTGAGGCTCCTATAATAGAAGCATTTAGGGAAGGCATTTTTGGAGAAAGCATCAGTTTTAGACATGGACATATATTTAGAGGCATTAAAAGTCTGTTTCATGAGCCCTGTTTCTCTTTTCCATTCTGGGTTGCTATTCTCACTCCTTGAATAGCGAGTATGAAGATTATTGACTCTCTAAGAACATGGTTAAAATGCATATGTACTATCTGGAACCAGGAGTTTTTCTCGTTGCAGCGTATGTGGAGAATTTTGTCAGAAAAATCAAGTGCCTGATCCAAAGAGAACTGCCTAAAAGAAATTCAGTGGGTTATAGCTGTAATAGGCACCGAGTATCAGTGTGGCACGGCACTGAAGGACCAGATATGATGAGCTCAGGGTGCTGGATTGAGAAGGTGATGTCCAGGGGCTCTCACTTGATTCACAGCCTTAGTTTTGATGTCTGTCTGTGTTGAGTCTCTAGAGTCAGAGCAATGACATAGCTGCCAAATGATAATAGCATCCATGAATATCTCTGATATGGTTATTTTTTGTCTAATTTCTAGAATCAACAAATATCCATTCATACTTCGTCTTGTTTAACTCATTTTACTGAAGCTTTGCCATTGTGCTAGGAGAAAATCAAAGTGCAGCACAGATCCTTGTTTTGGGAATTAGCTGCTGTTAGAAATATAGCATATACAAAAATAACCATCATAAAAGGCAGAAGCAAGAAGATTCCAGGATACTGTTTTAAGAGAATCCAAATAAGGAAGTGACTACTAAGGGGAATCAGGAAGTAATGGTATTATTAGGTGGATCTGCAATATAGGAAAGGCAATACAAATACTATCGATACTAGAAACCATATTCATAAAGAATAAAGAAATAATAAGCCACTTCCACTGTCTAGAGTGGGGCTTTGTAAGGGTAGTTAGGAGAGCTGTTGTAAGAAACAAATTCACAAGCATGTTAGGGCTGGCTCGCTGAGAACACTAAATGTTGGGATAAGGGCAACTCTTATGTGGCAAAATAGTGTCACTATTATAATGTCTTCAGTAGACTGATCTGAGAATGCTGTGTAAGGTAAATTAGAAGGAAAGGATGAAGACAGAAAATAAGACTCTAAATCCAGTTGATGATGGTAATATTTATAGGTGGAATGTATAATAATGAGTAGGTAAAAGCAGGGAACTTATGATCTGACTGAATGTAAACAGCAAGGAGAAATAAGGGATAGAGTTGGAATATAGAAAATGTAAAACTAATATAGAAGGAAAATCAGTTTGGGAGGCATAGTGATATTCTATCAAGAATATATTTGATGTACAGTCTTAGACATTTGAGGAGATATGCTCTGAAAGAGATAGGACATGTGAGATAAGAAGTCTTGTTGGGGTTAATTTAAAATTAATTTAAAGTTACATACATACATGCAGTTAACCACTGAAGCCATTAGATGGGATGGAATTACCTGAAGGAATGGAGGAGGATATAAAAGGATCAAGGGCAGATTTTGGGTAATGCTTTCATTCAGGAGTTAGGCAGGGAAGGAAACACCATTGAGAAAAAAATGAGACATTAGCAAACCTCTGAAACCAAGAAAAGATTTCAAGAGAAAAGAGAATTAAATGTCTAGACTAAACAAACAGAAATTAAATTTCCATTCATGATTTTTCAGAATGCCAGAATAAATTATGTCACAAAGAGAAGACGAGTTGGTCGCTTGGAAATCAGATAAAATACTAATTTGTGTTTAGACAGGAGTGAGCAATTATTACATACTAGAATGACAATAGATAATTGTATACTGTATATTTATTTCAAAAGCTAAAGGAAAGGATTTTGAATGCTTTCACCATAAAGAAATTTTGAACATTTGAAGACATAGATGTACTTAACCTGAATTTTTTTTTAATTTTTATTTTACCAAGAACATGTATTGGTACATTGTATAAATAATGATCATAATCAACATGGTTATTTTGAACCTGTACATGATGTATCTTGGTTTTCCCCCCTCTTCCCCTCCCCTCTTCCATTCACCCATCCCTCTCTATTTGCAGCAAGTTTATTTACACTTTTCCATTTTTTTCCCTTTCATCTTACTTTTCTTTTAACTTTCCTTCTTTATCCCCCTTTTCTCTATCTAATTCTTCTCTCTTTTGAATACTATCTTTTTTTAACATAATACGTGGTTTTTCTACACAATGGAGTACTACACTGCCATAAAAAGGATAAACTAGATTCATTTGTATGTAAATTGATGTTCCTTGAGAACATACTATTAAGTGAAATAAATCAGACATTTATCAGTACACATTGAATTGTTTGTCTTATATGAGAAACCATAAGTGTAAATAAGGACAAAGGGGTATAATAGATATTATAACCTGATTTAAACATTACAAAACTATACATGTATTGAAATATCACATTGCCCCATTAATATATGCGAGTTTTATGTATCAGTTCAAAAATAAATTTAAATTCAAAAAATAGAAGATAACAGTTATTGGAGGGTATGCAGAGAAAAGAGAACTCTTACCTGTTGGTGGTGGTATTGTAAATTAGTGTGGCCATGATAGAAAACAATATGGAGGATCCTCAAAAAAGTCTACAAATAGAACTACTGTATAACCCAGTAATCCCACTACTGGATATGTATTCAAAAGAACTGAAACCAATATATAAAATTGATAATTGTTCTTTTATGTTCATTGCAACATTATTCATAAGAGACAGATGTAAAAATAGCCTAATTGGCTATCAATGGATGAATAATGTATACATACATAATTGAATAGTATTCAGCCCTAAAAATGGGTAAAATCCTGTTTTGCAACAAAATGATTGAATCTGGAGGACATTATATAAAACGAAATATGCCAAACACAGAAACACTACCACATGAGCTCACATAAAAAGGGAAGTGATTACTGAATAGAATAATGCTTAACACAGGCTGAGGGGAGTGGAGAGGGAGAGAATCCAGGAGGAATTTATAAAAGGATGCAAAGTTTCAGATACGCAGAAGAACAGGTTTTCAGATCTGATGCAACAGGGTGACTATAGTCAAAAATAATGTTTGATATATTTAAAAAAGTAAATTTCAAAGTCTCATAAAAACATAACATGTCAGTGAGGTGATTGATATCTTTGATTTATTAAAGCTGCATTATAAATTCATTAAACATATTGTACCCAATGAATATATAGAATTATGATATGTTAATCAAAATATTTAAAGTAAATGCAAAAATGAATAAAGAAAGAAAGTAAAATGGAAGGAATGCAAGGCATACCGAATCATGCTTTTGGAGAGTTTTCTTATGATGCCTATCGACATGTATCCAGACACATGCAATAAATAAAACAGATGTTCCCCCAAAGCCTCAGACACTCAGATGGGGCTTTTGGAAGGTGAATGAATTATGGGATCTTGTAGGTCACTTCCTGTCCAGAGGTGGGAGGGATCTAGTCCAAAGATGTGGGTCACTGGCGGAATGGCCTGTGTCAATCTTTTCCTTGCTTCTTGGTTGCTCCTTATTTCTTGACTGCTGTGCCACATAAGCAGCCCCCCTCTGCCATGTCCCACTGCCATTTCGCCCTGCCTTGGAGCCAGCCTACTATGGACTGAAACCTCTACAAACTGTGAGCCATAATAAACCTCTCCTCCTGTGATTTGTGAGGGTTGGGTGATGTGTCCCAGCAAAGAAGAAAACAACTAAGATGGGGAATATTGATGGAAATAGGATGAGAGCAAGTGAGGGAAGGTTGCTATGAAAACATGTCTGTCTGATCTTTTAAAAAAAATTCTTAAAATAGCCAAAAGGAGACAAAACATTTGTAGAGAAATGCCATGATTTAGATGAGGATGGCTGTGGGAACTTGGATGGCTTTAGGCTTCCCTTGAAAGCATGAAATGGAGAAGTTTGGTAGAGGAAGAACGAGTGCAGGATGGAGAGGTTGCCAGTTGCTTGGAGACTGATGGGGGATCGCAGCCATTCATATCCTCGCAGTCCTTTGCAATTTATAAACTGTCACATGCGTGAGATTTCACCTGGAAAGTAGGTAGAGTATCTTGCAGAGGAGGAAGCCGACGCCCATAGAGATTTTACAACTCCATATGGTTTCATGGTAAATGGTAGTGACACGACCCCCGGGGGGGCTTGTGCGGTCCAGCCGCCCCCAGTGGGAGTGCCCGGCACCGAGGTGGAGCCTAGTCCCGGCCTGACTCCCGCTGCGATGCAGAAGGTTGAGGGAGAGTCAGATTGAGAACAAAGTGCCAAAGCGAAAGTAACTTTTAATAAAGCAAAAGCAACTGCAGAGCTGCTTTCTCTCAGTGGGAGAAGCAGGGGCACTTGAAAGTGAGCCACCGTTGGACACAGTCTAGTTATATGGCTTTTATAGGTCTTGCCTGGGGGCGCCCACCCTGACTTCGCTCACGGAGGGTATCACTACTTGATTGGTCAATTGTCTCGTTGCTAGGGAACGTGGGGAAGGGCTTCTGGGGACTTTCCATCAGGGTCTGGAGTCAAGCTTTTTTTTTTTTTTTTTCCTAACTTCTGTAAAGGCAATCTCGCAAGGTACAGTGTAGAGAGAAAATGTGACCACAGGCTGTCATTCTCGCTGGCAGCATCGACCACAAGTGGCCGTAGGCTGCCATCCTTCCTGGCAGCATTACTCACAGGAGCAACCTGCTTTTTCTCTTAATAGAGTGCCCTGCCTCTCTTCTCGGGGGGGGGGGGGGCTCCCATTGTAGCCCTGCCTAACATTCCACCTGCCCCTACAGTAGTATCCAGATTACTTTAACCATGAAGAACAAAACTGAGTGGGACTTTCATTTTAATCACCTGAAGCTGTGAGAGATAGAGGAGCATCAAATGCCATCACACATGTGATTTTGTCCTCATCCTGAATTTCTCTTCTTCCAGACCTAGACGTATACAGTATTCAGTGTGTAATGGAGCATGAATGGGTGCTATCAAATAGCGCTCAATACTTGAATCTTGGCTGCACCAGAATATGGGCAAATTAATTAAATCCTATGAGTAAGTTTCCCTCTTTACAATGGGATATGACTAAATTATAAAACTGGTTTGAAAAACAATCTAAACCTATGTAAAGATGCATGCAACTGCAAGACATGTAGGAAGCAGTCAAAAACTGTGTTCTTCCTCTTTTTAAGGATGGCCTAAGAATTTCTTTCATTCAGCAATTTTCCTCTCTAATCAACAGAATCTTACTTAAGGGATATAGAGAGGTCCATATTTAAGAATAAATAGAGGACAGCTTGAGCCTAAGAGCTCAAGAAGTATATTTCTGTAGTCTTAGGGGAGAAGTTGGACTTCCCACCAAATGTTGAATTCAGAGCTTAAAAAAAAATAAGAAAATGTAACCAAAGGATCCTGACAAAAGGCCTGCTGCTGATACCTAATTGATGTCTAATTAGAGGAGCGCCAGGGCCTCATCCCACGCAAACAGATGGCAGATGTTAGAAGTGTCAACAAAAGGAGCTCCTTTCACACATCTACAAGTGAGGTACCATCTTACATGAGCTAGTGATTGTGTTTTATTATTCCAGAGGGAAGCAAAAGAACATTATTGTAACTGATTAGAATTTTTTTTAAAAGGAAATGCTCATTGACAGATGAGAAAATGATAAACAGGTACCTGATTTCTTCAAGAAGCATTCCCTGCAGATTGATGTCCCGCAGCCAACTCAGTATCTTAGTATTTCCAGTGATTACAAGATTTGTGAAAATTCTCTGAAGAACATCTAACTTAACGATCAATTTCTATTAGTAAATTTCTTAGGAATATAAATGCAAGTAGATAATGTTGGCACTCCTTATTTTGGAATCCCATAAAAGAAGTTAAAATAAGCAGGTTGTGTTCCATAATCAGCTATGCATGTTTGTTTCTACATGGCTGTAGAAAACGCTTGGTGAACCTGGAAGTTCTATTAACATAATTGATTTTTTTGACACATTGAGGATCATTCTGATCATTGACAAGGACAGTAACTTTTATAACTCCTTAAGATTTTCTAATGTTTATATTCTCTTCCTCTCTAGGGGGTTCTTAAGTAAGATCTGAGCATATTAACTCTGTCTTTGATTACTGAGCAACCTCTGACCAGTGGCCATACTGACTTCAGAATAACAGCAGTCAGATCCCCATGTGAGTTTCTTCTCTCACTGGCTGCCCTGAACATCCGAGTCTCCCTCAATCCCCCGATATTCTAGATCTTAACTCAGCTGGCCACCAGTAGGACCCGTGTGCATTCTGATGAGCCGGCTTTTGTGCCATATTGGCCACTAATTATTTTGACCTCTGATAATATCAGGCTAAAGTGATGTCTTAGCAACATCGCCTTTTAAACTCTTGTGTTACCAAATCTATTTAAGTAAAATAAATTAGAAATCAAGAAAGAACTCTGGCTGCTGTGGGGTTTAGAACACAGAGTACTGAGAGGTATTCTCTCTGCATCTAAATCACTTCGAGTGATTCCTGAGTCCACCCGTGAGCCCCCAGAAAACACCAAGAATGATTTTTACATTCCACGTGGCTGGCCCCAAGGTCCTTTCCATCAGTGACACTTCGATATTTTATCACATCTCGAGGCATATTTTATTACGGAAATAAAATCTACAAAGTGGAGACCAGGAAACAGTTTAGAGGAAATACACTGTGATGGGGCACAAAATGATAAAATTAGAAGTGAGTCCTACACATAAACATAAGAGTGTAGGACTCTGCAGGTGGCAAACTCAGAAAGTCAGATTTCTCTGGAGACCAGGGAGGTCTGGGTGACCACAGTTCAATTTTTTAAACTCCTACATATCCTGGATTTTTAAATTTACCTGATACGTAATAGGCAAATTCATCCACAGAGTTAAAAGAGTGCTAGGATTCTCACCACTAGGCTAACGATTAGGGAGCAACTTGTAAGACTGTGGCTGGTCTCAAGGACCATAGGGTAACAATGGGTTGCCAAGAAGTTGGACATAGAGAAAGAGTCACTGGAGTTGGCCAGCTGAAGACTATTTCTTACTACCAAAACTGGACTCGAAGTATAAGACTGGGTACTTTTCAATACATTGGTATTAGATCCAGACTAGGAAATTTTGATTTTTTTAATTAAGAGAAATAGTAATGAATGTCTGATTCCTTTGTTAAGCACTAGGACTACTGAGATGACTGTCTCCCCAATTCAATATAGGTCTTGTTTGTTTTGGGTTTTTTGGGGTTCTGGGAATCAAACTCAGGGCCTCGTGGTTGCTAGGGCAGTGCTCTACCACTTGAGCTAAATCCATTTGAGCTAAATCAGCCTCTCAATACAGGTTTGAAAACTGAATATATAGAATGAACAAAGAGACAAATATATGCTTATATTAGAATGGTTTTTCTCCATTGATTCTCATAGGAAAACCTCACAGTTTTTTGGCTGACCTCCTCCCTACATGTTACTTTGTTCTGGCTCTCATTTCTAGCTCTTCAGCCACACCTGCATCAGTCTCCAAAAATGTGGCTTCCGACCCTGGTCTCTGCCCAGATCTCTTCCTAGTCTGGTTCCTTATGGCAGGCTGGTGTCTCCCAAGTTTCAGAAGCAAACAGAAATTCCAGCTCTTGCTGCAGTCCAGGCAGATCATGCAGTAGAGCAGCCAGAGAGGACCCTGGGTAGCTATCTACATCCGCACCCAGAGTGTCAGAAGAGATGGGAACTTACTAAGAAATTAGTCTTTACCCTACTCCTCCTGGAAAAGTGTTTCTGATTAACAATTTGTTGGGGAAGAAGGTGAGGCACACCGAGGTACATGCTCAAGCAAAGACATTTGATCACTAAACTGTCCAATAAAAATGATAGGTTATGTTAAGTGCAGAAGTTTTATTTTCTGAGCAGGGTATGAAAATTGAAGCCAGAGAGAAGCGTGGGACCTAATCCAGGTTTGACAAACTTATTCAGTAAGATGCCACCTAGTAAATATTTTAGGCTTTGTGAGCCAAATGATCTTTTTGCAACTGTTTAGCTGTGCTCTTCTAGTGCAAAGGCAACCAAAGACCATATATATACACACACATACATATATGTATGACTGAACATATTTGTGTCCAGTGAAACTTTATGTATGAACAATGGCATGTGAATTTTATATTCGTTATATCTCAAGAAGTATTATTTATCTTTTGATATTATTTCCACCATTTAATAATGTAAAAAATCATTCTTAGCTCATGGCCACACCAAAAAACAGCAGTGGGCTGAGTCTGGCTTAGGGCCATAATCTGCAGACCCCTGACTTAGACAGTACTAGGCCTGATCAGTATCCCTTCGTGTGTGCTCAGCCTGTCTTTTCAACAACACAAGTGCGTAGACCTGAAGTGCCCGATGGTCAGCTTGTTAGTGCTGCTGTCCAGTGTTGGCATTCCTGATGTCAGCTCTCCACCTGTCCTCTCCCCTCTGACATCCATTCCCCTTTCCTGCATCCTCTTCCCTTTCATCATTTTGCAGGCATCACCCTTTGCTATTACTCTCACAGTCCTTCCCCCCCCACAACTATCTTTTTATTTTTCATCTGCACCTCTTAATTCTATGTGCATTCTCTAGGACTTGGCTTTAGGCTTTGCATCAATTTTGATAATAGCTAATTAGAAATTAAGATTTCTCAGCAAGAGTTATTTGCATTTTGATGATCTACCCCTGAAGACTGAAAGATCATGAAAATCCAAAATAATACTTTAGATTTTCAGGTATAAACAGGGTAGAGAAGAGGAATAGGAGGGATAATATTGGGGGACAGCAAAATCCTAAGGCACTGCTTACTCTAACCCCACCAATCAGGTTGGTCTCATGAGAGATCATGTATCAGTGGTGATTTGCCCACCTAGCTCACTTGTGTCCTCTATGTAGCCTGTCATTCTGTGTCCACGTGATAGGACTATGGGGACTCTGCATGCCACATTGCTTGTAGTCACACTGTTTAACTTATAGGGTGACAAAATTAAAATATTTCACAGCCTTAGCCTTTCCTACAGGCTTAGTGGATTTCATTCTGATTTATTTTCCAGAAAGAAATCTGGGACGATGTGAGGATATTGGCGGGATGATTACCAGAAAACAAATGGGGCTTGCTAGAATGACATCAGCTGCCATTATTTGGGCTTGTCTTTTTGATGGAGCTGTTATTGACTGGTGTGCTTTTTAAAGAATATGAAGTAAAAGAGATAATCCAGAAGTTTAGAAGAAATACATTATTTTGGTTTAGTGTAATGATATGAGTTGAATTGTAGCATTCCTTTTAGCAAGCATGATATAACTACAGAAGAGGCACGTTTCCTTAAAAAAAAAAAAAAAAGAGGATGTCCAGAAATAGTAATTGTGATTTAAAATCACGAGAAAAAAGTATATGTGTGGTGGGGATAGTTTTAGATCATGAATGCCTACCCTAATGCTTCAGAATGGCAGTAACCATCTTCTCACTGTATGTCTTTCCAAGAACTCAGCGGTTAGATCTAGACTCAGTCCACCCCCTCCAGAATTTAGGGGACAGCCATATGTTAGCCACCCAGACATCTACTCTTCAGACAATTTAAAGGCAAACATGTAGATATTATACTGCTTATTTCCTTCCTGGCTGTATAGATAGTTTCCAGTTCTAATCTCTTGTCACCGTGATTCTCTTTGGTAACCTTTGCCACTGTTCAGGGTTCAAGGCCCATCCTACTAATGTGTTGGTAGGCCAATGATCAAAATTTGATACACTTTCGTTTTAAAAAACATTGTTGAAAAATTTAATCGTTACTAGGTCAGTCAGGAAGAGCCATAGAAGAGACTGAAGAAGCAGGAGGGGTCATATAGACTAGGGCTTGACAGAATTTTTCTGTGAAGGGCCAAATAATAAATCTTATCAGCTTTACAGACAATACAGTCTTTGTCACAAAAGTTCAACTCTGACTGTTGGCCCAAGCGTCTTTACTTTCAAACCACTTTTGTATGTGATCATTATTTTACTGGAGACGAACTCTGGGGCCAGAAATGTCAGGTACATTCAAATCACGTTGTTTAATAATAAGAACTAATGAGAACAGACATTGTATTCCCATTCTTGTATTCCAACCCATTTGTTATAATTTAGAATTTTAGAACAGAATTAAACATTGGAAAACCTCTTTTCCAAACCCTTTACTCTAGTTTGGAACTGAGACAGGTGAGTCCCAGAGAGAACCTTCTCCAAATTCTTTTTTTTTTTTTTTTTGGTGCTGGGGATCGAACTTGGGTCCTTGTGATTGCAAGGCAAGCACTTTAACCACTGAGCTAAATCCCCAGCAATCAGGATAGGAACCAACGGTCTAATCATTGAAAGTTCAATTCTGTTTTAGATATTCACTTTATTTTTTTGTGAGTTAAGTGATTTTGCTTACTTTAGTAGGCACACTTCCCTGGTGAGACAGTTATTAAGAGCCCAGCTGGGCCATAACGATCAAATACTTGCCTTTTCTTTTCAATATGTTTAGCAGTTGGTATTCATTTTGAACCTCATACCGTAGAGGCATGAATTAGATCAGCACCAACCGCAGGAACGGTGAAGCCTCATAACAGTGAAGTTGTTCCCAGACTTAGCTTTACTTACACAGGAAGCCCTTTGGAAAATTACGATTGTTGATCAAATGTAGTGGTGAGCTCCGCACCCTGCTACAGTCATAATTGAATTAGTTTTAAGTGGATATCGGACTGTCAAAGGCAAACTGTGACTCGGCAGTTAATAGGGAGGGTGTTCTGCTACCTGAACTGAAATAATGCAGTGTCATCCACACAGAAACCCACATGGGCTAAAAAATCAGTTTAATTATGTTTTATTAGTTTCATAAGATTTTTCTCTTAATTTTTCACATTTCACATAGTCTATGTCATGTGATTATCTACATAATAATCATCCACTGTAAAAACTATTACGAAGCGCAGAAACATAAAAGTAACTGAAGTTAACTACTGTTGGTATTTTAGTATATTCATTAAATAGTGTCATCATTCTGTCTAAATATTTTTCCTACTTAAATCTCTCTGTCTCTCTTTCTATCTCTTATGCATGTACAAGCAAATGAATAGAAAGAGATAAAAGTATTTAAAAGATAATTTTTCTCATCGCAAACCTGCAATGAATGCTTTTAATCTCCACTTCAAAGATAACTAAGGTGTAAGAGCCAAAGTGTCATGTCCCGAAACACAGAGCCTGTAAGTAGAAAAATGCTTTCTGCACTTAATTTGGTTTCCAAATCCCATTATAGCACGTTACTTTACCACATTGAATTGGCAGTTTATCGTAAGACTAACTGAGTTCGTCTTCATGGATTCTTAACATTTTTGTGCTTAGATTTTTAAGCCAATTTTAATTTTAATTTTGTGCATTAAGCAGCTTTGCTCATTACTAGAAGTTTTTCCTTAAAGAGATACACAGTATAGAATTACTGATTCAAAGGATATGCATATTTTAAAATTGTGATCTAAAACTGTTATGCAGTTCACTCCCCAGCAGCAGTGTGTGAAAATGAGAACGCCTATCGTACTATACCCTGGCCAGCTTGAGTTTTCTACCGAAACAATTTTCAGAGATACTGTGGGTATCAGCCCAAGGCATAAAATATATCATGGTCTTAGAAGAGTTAGTTTGACATTTATTCTTTTGTAATTGATACATGGGGCTTAGCTGTTAACAATTAAAGCAAAGAAAATTGTTCATTCTTTGGCAATTGCTTCTTTGTCCTGGAGATGAATAAACAAATTTAAGAGACTTCAGAAAATTATGAGACTAGAGAGACCTCAGATGACCTTATTTTGAAATGTCACAAGTAAATAGTAAAGACCAATAAGATACCTGAAAAAGAATAGAGAAGAAGGAAATGGAAATTATCCAAGTGACTAATTTATATGGGAACCAAAAAAAACTGTGACTTCAGAAGGTCCTAATTTATAGATGATACGTATTGTATCCAGAGGGGAAAACATCACTAGAAATAATTTATGGATTTTCTGAGCATCCAAATATGCTTTTGCTTAATACTCTCGTGTTCATTAATCCTCCCACCAACCCCATGGAAGCAGATGCTATAAAACAGAAAAATTCTAGAAGACAAACTGAACATCAGAGAGGTCCAATGACTTGGTCAGAGTCACAGAGCTGGATTAGGAATCCAGAGCTATCTGACTCCAAAACTATTATATGCCCTTTGGACAATGGCTTTTATACCAGCAGATGGAGTATGAACTGGAAAGCTTAATTCTTTTTGAGGAATCTGTTTTAAAAGAGTAGAATGACAGATGCTTTTGAGTTAAAGAAGAGGATCAATAGCCTGAATAAAACAGTGGAAGCAGATTGGAAGAGAAACGAATTCAAGAGAGACTGCAAAGGTAGACTTAATTTACTAAGTGAAGGAGAAAGATCATAGGTAACATCAAGATTTCTATCCTGGAGTATTATAAATGACACCGCCATTAAGGGGACAGGAAATTTGGCAACAACCCTTGATGGAAGCTAGTGCATGTAGTCATGGCTGAGTTGAATTTGAGGGGCAAGTGAGATATGTATTATAGACTGAGAGAAATGGCAGCAGTGTGGATTTGGAGAGTTCAAAGACATAGATACAGATTTGAAAGTCATTAGTTTAGATTTCAGTCTGAGTTGTAGTTTTAGTAGTAAATACTCTTTTCTGGGATATCGTAAAGCAAAATATGATTAATGTACTTTGAAAGAAATAGGTTATAGTAAAATTCAGACCACCTGGAATAAAATTCTATCTTTATGATCTCTGGTAAGTTACATAATGACCTCTCTATGCCTTGTCTTTTGTCTGTTGTCATCAACAGGAGACACTGGCAGTGTCCAGAGATACTTTTTGTTGTTACAGTGGAGTTCACTCCTTGCTTCTGGAAGTAAACGCCAGGAATGCTGCTAAACATATGACAATGTGCAAAATGTGGACCACCCCCTACAACTAAGAATTATCTTTTAAAATTGTCGGTAATTTTAAATTTGGAAATTCTGATGTAAGCCCTCTAATGACACTACACTTACTTCGTAGAGTTATGAGGTTTCAGTAAGATGAAAGAGATACAAAATGAGACTGAACACATCTTTAACTACTACTACTACTTAAGAAAAGTGGCTCGTCAGTTAGGGTACTTAGACTTTGCATAGAAGGAAGGGAGGAAAATCGGTGAAGTGAAAGGTCTGAGTAAAGAGCAGGGCACTTCTTCAATACAGCACTCAAGCATGTTTCAAGGCTGCTGTCAGAGATTTCTGTCACTGGGGCTGTGACCCTCAAAAACCTCACGAAGGACAGGATGCAGAAAAAGATACTTGAGTAAAGTAGAGCAATGATAACTTCCAGGGGAAACTCACAAGAAGTGTGAGTGAAAAATAGGAACACGATACCAATCCGTAATAGGTTTAGAATTAAATGAACAACTGAGGACCAGAAAAGGGAATGAAGATTTTTCAAACTGACTGACCACAAAGAGTAGTTTTGCGTTTTAACACTGGAGATACCATCCTGAAAGAAAAACAAAATCTAAAGAGAGACAAATAATCAGAGAAATTGTAATTGATGTAATGAGTCCAGGGATCCAGAGAAGAAAGATGAAAGAATTTATGATCAGGAACTATAGAAAGCGGATTTGTGTTAGAAGAATGTCAGAGTACATCTATGTAAGAGAAGTATGATGATAATGGCATTATTCTCAAATCTTGGGTAGGGAAGGTGGAGAATGTAAATCAATAACAACATTTTATGAAATTTTAAAGCATTACAACAAAAAATGTAATTAAGTAGTACAGCTGTACGACAAAATGTATATTCCATGTTGCTATTAATATTTCTGCATTAAATTTCTGTTACAGATTAATTACATCCCCTCAAATTTATATCTCGAAACTCTTTTTTTTTTTTTCTTTTTTTTTTTAATTTTATTTTAAACCAAGAACATGTATTGGTACATTCTACATACAATGGTCACATTCATTACATTAATTCTGTACTTATACATGATGTATCTTGGTTCTCCCCCCTCTCCCCCCCTC
>PVJO010010604.1:0-63489 GCA_004026905.1 Hystrix cristata
CAGGCGATTGTGACCAGGCAGTTTTCAGACCATCATGGAGAAATTCTGCAGATTTTACTGATGGTTTTTTCACAGTGTTGTCACACACTGATCTCATCATATCCGTTCTACAAGCTCTCACACCACATCAGCCCTGGTTAGCTTGTGTCTTGCTGATTCCCAGCAGACTCAGGTCCAGACTTGCCCCACCTGATCCTTCCTTTTCTGGGACTCACCCTCCCCACCCAACTCATCTGGTACCTTAGGCCTTCTTGTGACTTCTTCGGCCACCATGGGTACTTGTGTTAAGTACAACCATAAATAAGATCACAGCTGAGGAGGTGGAAAATCCACATGGTCCATGAAAGCTGGAAGACAGAGAAAAGGCCCACTTAGAAAGGAGTTGCCTTCAGTGGAGGAACAGGGGCAGATAACAGGGATGAAAGAGATCTGCAGCAAGAGACACATAAAAGTAACAGCACTAAGGGCCTGGCAATCTGAATGTTGAGTGACCAGGAGAATCACCTCTCCATGGATGGCCAGCTCTGAGTCCCAGACTAAAGTTCCCCCAAAGTGACATGTGGCTGTCCACCAGTCCCTGGGTATCCAGGAATGTGGCCTGAGCAGGCAGGCTGGGGACTGTGCTAGGAACAGAATTGGGGTTCCAGGGAGGTTTTTTTTTTGCACTCAAAACTCTTTTCATCGCCTACATCTCCAGACATTTAAAGAATTCTGAGCTATTTTCAGACCTACTATGAAAAGAACCGAGGTGTTAGCAGTCAGACACCCGTCTAACTGCTTCCTAAGAGGAGCGCTGGCAGGACTTACTTTTGATCTGTCAGCCTTCTATCGACTTTTCTGGCAAACTTTGAGTCTGCCAGGGCCGACGCTACCGGGAGCAGCTGAACTGTAACCTACTGCATTTGTTTGGTTATCATACAGGCCACCCTCACGTGCTTGTAGTCTGCACTTCTTTTTGAGGAACGTGTGGGAGGAGAGGCAGGAAACCACAGTGCATACAACCCAGGGTGTCCCTGGGCCTTCCCACTGGCTCCCACAGAGAAGCCAGACAGCGTTCTTTATGGCTCGCCTGGATTTCAAATCTGAGGGCTGGTTTTGGAATGAGGAGCTGCTGGGAACCAACAGAGCCCTCAAAGCGAACCGATCCCATTCTGGCCCTCACTTTACCCGGAAGACTGGAGGCCAATGATTGAGGCTCAGAAGGAGGGTGGTGATGTTTTATGCACAGTGTTTAAATACATTGCTATGTAATTTTCCAATTTTAAAACATGAGATCATTCCAGTAGCTTCTCCATTTCCCCATTTTTAAAAAGCCTTGGTGTGTATGTGTTTAAAGTTCTCTTATGCTAAAAAAAAAAAAAAAAGATTCCTACCAACCCAAAATCTACTGACCTTCAATTTTCCTGAGTTCTGCCCTCCAATGGGGATATGTAATTGTGTGCTGAAGCTTGAGAACTAGCGATGCTGCTGAGTCTAAGGGACTCGTTTATGCTGATATTTCAGGGAAGAGTTTGATGCCTGGAAATGGGGATTGCAGATGTCACCTGTGCAGGGAGACAGGAGTGCTGGCCTCAGTGCACCATGCTGGGAGAGAAACCGAGGGCAGAATTGCATCAAGCAAGAGCCGTGGTTTCGCTGGGTGCGAAGCAGTAGGCCAAAGCCTATCCTGGGTTCAGTGGGAATGACTTTTCCCCCTGCTTTCAGCTCCTAATATTTTTTAGGGTGCTGTAGGGTGAAAAGGCCCCTCACGCAGCCCCTGAAGTGCAGGTTTAAAATGTCACAGAAGGATGCGCACACATGTGTGCCTGTGCACATGTGTGCATGTGTGCACATTCCTATGCATGTATGCGCATGCCTAGGCTCGTGTTCTCAGTGTCTATCTGGGTGAATCTCTGCAGTGCTCATGTGCTGCGTGTGAGTGGGGATGCCGGAGCCTCCGCGTGTCTGTGGACCTGGGGCGAGAGGCTGGGGGCAGCCTCACCCTCTGGGAGAAGGGGTGGAAGCGACTGTACCCCAGGGATCCCCTAAGACCTTACACAGAAAGGCTTCCTCTGCACCACCCCAGTTGTAATTGCATTTTCTGCCACTCAATGTCTCTCCCTTGTGTTGTGTCAGAGCATCTGACGCTCCATTTCTTAGCTGTCATTTTAATCATTGGATGGTGTCTGTCACCCCCACAGTCCCGGAAGCTCTTTAAGTAGATACTTGCCAGCAAAAAGCGATACTTGCCAGTCCCGCTGTGGGCATGTTAGTGACCTCTAACGCCTGACTCTGACGGGTGCTCTCTGCTGGGCCCTGCCCCCGAGGAATTAGGTGCTGATAGAGGGATTCGTTTTGATGCTACTCACCTGTAAACTGGCTCCTGTGCTCATCAGTACCCAGCGGGAACACCTGGCAAGCCTTCCTCGTCCTGGAGCTCCTTCAGGATTGTGCCTCACAGGGATATTTATCTCCAGGGCCCAATGCCATGCCTGGTACAGAGTAAGTGCTGACAAAGAGTAAACGAATCTAGGGCAGAGGGCCCCATCATTTCCATGGTGCCAGATAAATGGCAAGTGTCAGGGGAGTCAGCGTGACCCATGGTGGAGCTGAAGCAGGGTGAAAGGCCCGAAGAGAAGGATGTCCGGCTGTGGTATCTCTAGCAAACCATCTGGGGAGAGCCCAGTGACATGCTTGTGGAGCAGTACCACCGACAATGAGGTTGTGAGGGACAGCCTCCTTGTGAGGCACAATCCTGAAGGAGCTCCAGGACGAGGAAGGCTTGCCAGGTGTTCCCGCTGGGTACTGATGAGCACAGGAGCCAGTTTACAGGTGAGTAGCATCAAAACGAATCCCTCTATTAGCACCTAATTCCTCGGGGGCAGGGCCCAGCAGAGAGCACCCGTCAGAGTCAGGCGTTAGAGGTCACTAACATGCCCACAGCGGGACTGGCAAGTATCACTTTGTGCTGATTAGAGGGAAAGTCTTAACATAAATATTTCATTGCTCACCCTCCAGCAAAAGAAAAAACAGAAAGTCAAATCCAAACCCTTCATTTAAATGGATCCTCTTCAATGTTGAGCTCAGCAGAACACGGTCTGCATACTGATTCTGCCACGTTCACGGGCTACAGCTCGATGAAGATGGCAGGCGCATGCTGGTGTGAGAGGAGCAACATCCCTGGCACCTTTGTCATCTGCCCTGCACTGGCAGTGACATGGTGGGCAAGACAGGCACCTCGCTGCCCTTCAGAGAGGTGATATCTGAGCTAGGCCTTAGAGAGCCTGCATCCAAATTCCTGGAGGCAGGACCAGCTGCCAGCCTCAAACCTGCTCCGAGGGTCAGGCAAGGCCCGGAGGCGAGAGGACTGCTGTGTGGATGGGAGGCCTCCGGAGGCACTGAGGAATGGATGGGTGGGGGGATGGGAGGAAGAAGGAAGGGAAGAGGCAGGAGTTCTGAGCCATGCTGCAAGCTGAAAACCAGGACATAGAAAAAAGCTTTTGGCTGCAGCCCCGGCTCCTAGGCTGGCAATCTCATGGCAAATTTGTTCCATTTCAGTTTTTAAAATTTATTTTCCTAAATTACAACTGTGATAAAAGTATATAAGATTTACCATTTTTTTGTGTGCAATTCAGTGGCTAAAATTAGGTACATTTACACTGTGGTGCAACCATCATCATTATCCACCTCCACAACTTTCTCAAGCTAAAACTCTGTACCCCATAAACAATAATTCTCCATCCACTCCTCCCCCAGTTCCTGGTCCATACTTTGTTTTCTATTCAGTTTTATTATGTATGCATGTTTGGGTATGTGAGTGTGTGTGTATGTGTGTGTGCGCTTGTGGCACTGCCCAGTAGTACAGTGTGAAAAACTTTTGGAGATCTTCATGGAAAGTTCTAGGTCAGACATTTACTAGCTGTGAAGACTTGGTTAAGTCAAGTCATAACAGCTTTGTGAACATTTGCCTTCTCAGCTAAAATAAAAGGATGATAGCATTAATAGCTAATATCCTTTAAACACTATTCTGAACCTTTACATGTATTTATGAATTTAATTTTCTCTATAAAATAGGTTCCACTATTCCCATTAGTAGATGAAGAATCTACAGCACAGAGAGATTAAATGATGAGTCCAGTGTCCCCCGTAAGTTGTACCTTGGAGAGAAAAGTAAAATTGTAAAGAACGTTAAGTGCTGGGGCATGGAGGGCTCCTGTGCCTTTGTCAGGAGTCTTTTCCAGAAATGGGGTATAATCTGCGTAATGAGAGCATTCTTTCTGCCAGGAGATGTGTTTAATAATCATTGTCTCCTTTGAAAGCCTCTGTAACAACCCTAAGAGGTAGATATTTTAAAGTAGTTTTAAAGTGGATTGATTTGTAACTATACAAATAATAGTTGAATACATTTCTCATTAAAAATAGTTGAATACGTTTCTCATTAAAAAATAGAAAGAACCCCAAACCTACGTGACTACCACCCTTCAACACCATTCTCCTCCTCAGGGTAACTATTACTGTCTTGGTTTATACCCTTCCAGAGTTTCCTACAAATTTACACATAGATCTTAGGACCTGGAGAATTGAAGAGTGGTTTTGTAAATGGCTGCATTCTGGAAATTCCCCAGTATCACGTGGAAATGTTTTTTCCCATGACAGTTTGTAAAGATCAGCCTCATTCTTTTTAACTGTACTTGCCTCTGATGATTACTCGGTAAGGTGGGTAATCACATCATTTGGAGCCCGGATACCTTGCCCAGGGCCAACCCACTTCTCTCTGGCTCCGAAACCAACAGTCATGGTCATTAATATAAGTAACACAATTCTAAGGGTTTTTGTTGAAGCCAGATGGAAACTTAGTGAGTTACCCTCCACATTTCTTTGTTCAGTTAAGCATCTATTACACTGTGTGCCATAACAGGTATTGGAGAATCGCTTCCCTGAAGTTTCTCTTCTCTTGGTTTCCAGCCTCATACCTCATACATCCTGGCCTGTTGTAAAATTTGTTGGTCATTCTTCTTCTCCATCTGCCCCACAGGGTTTTGTCCTCGATCACTCTCCTCCCCTTCTGTGGCCTTTTTTCATCCACTCCTCTGACAACAGAAGTCTTCATTTCCACGTCCACCTCCCTCATCCGGCTCCAGACGTCCTTTTCCAGCTGCTTTATTATAACTCAACCTTCGGCTTCCTTCCATGAACTGACACAAAAACATTCCCCTCCCAGTTCTTCAGGCCCCTAATCCACCATATTCTTTCCTGCTAGTGCTTTGGAGTGAAAAGTGTATTTCTGATTGAGGCATGAGCAAAGTTCCAATTACGTGACTGTCTCTGGCACCTAAATACCTAGAACACAGTTTCCTTGGATACTTGCTGAATGAATGAATGAATGATATTTCCAGAAGTGCTAGGTCAAACCTAGGTGCCTTAAGGCCCTCAACTTTTACATTGTGATTTTTGGGAAAGAGTGGGAATAAAGACAAAACAGAATGTCTGGTTCCTTCATCTGAACGTGTAGTTATACTAACAGAATTTCTTACCATTAAGCTCATTCCTAGATTTTGCAGGTGAGGAGCATTATAGATAATATCATTTATGCTGTCTTCATGTAGTGTTAGTCGGTTTTTGATGCTTAGGTTTTGCACATTAATCATACATATAACAAGTTCATGAAACTTAAAAATGCAACTGCTAGCAATATATCATATATAACTTTACTGCATGCAAGCATCTTTGTATTCTCTCCATACATCACCTGGATATCATGTTTTATAGAGTACTGTTTCAGTACTTGGGTTGATTCCTCATTAAGCAGGAAGCCCTGAGACTATTCCGAGAAGTACATTCTCTTCATTTTCATTCAGCTTTCTGTACCATGGACAACAGAAGTGTAAGAAGAAAAATTAACTGACTCATACCATTCTTGTTCTTATTTTTGTGAGGCCGAGGTGACGTGTTTGTCTGTTTTTTTATGAATCAGCCTAGACATGCTTCCTGAATAATCTGGAGATATGACCATTTTCATTCCATACCAACAAGAGAGCAGCTTTTTCTCTCCTTTTAGAAATTTGGGTATTTTTATTCAGGCCTTACAGTGTAGTCAGGTGCAGAGGATACAGCCATATTTGTCATTTAAACATTCATAACCGATTGGAAAATTATTTTTGTCAATGGGAAAAATAAATACTCCTCCAAATTTCAGGTTATTGCATACTGAATCTGACTCAGGTTTGGGAGATGACAGAGATATAATGTGGTTGTCAGGCCTGTGACTGTCATGGAAGCAATTTATTTTCAGTGCATCTCTCTGCCTGCATCTCTGTTCATGCATCCATTTGTCTTCCTGTTTATTCCAGAAAATACTGAATGATGCTGGAGACACGGCAATAAGCAAAGTAGACACGATCCATGTCCTCCTGGAGACGAGCAGGGACATTTAGTACTTAAAAATTGGGTTTCTAGGACTTAACTATTTGACTAGATTCGAAATTTAAATCACATTGCTTTTACTGCTGCTACATCCAGTAGTCAACAAGCATTGTTACGTTGGGGCCTGCACTGTACTGTGGAGATAAGAAACATGTAGGCACAGAACTGACCCTCATGCAGGCTCGTGGTTGGCAGGCAAGACACAAGAATGTGGAAGGCGTAGTGATAGTGGCCCATATCTGGTGGACAGAGCAGGTATTTCTGAGCGAAGTTGTCAGAATGACTAGGATTTGGTCACTTAACTCTCAGGAGGGTGGGCAGGAGCTGTTGGACATGGGTCACGGAGGGAGTGTCAAGACATGAGAAGAGAGGAAGGCAGGGCCCTGGTCACAGACAGCCATGTTTGCTTTAATGAACTCTATCTGCAAGTGATGGAAATTCATGGTGTTCCAGGCTAATAGTGCCAGCATGGTGACAGGAATTGATTTGACGGGAACAGACCAGGAGCAGAAAACAGTTAAGAGGCTGCTGCAATAGTCCAAGCAGGAGCTGACAAGCGCCTGCCTAGAGGAGGGAGAACAGAAGTGGGCACACAGAGGTGCGAGCCCTTTGGAAGTTCCAACTGGCAGAGAGACAGAATGGTGTGAGTAGAAGGCAAGGAGGGTTCAAAAAGGACTTCCAGGTTTCTAGGAGTTTTCTGAAGTGTGAACATTTTTATTTTTATGATTATAACAATAATTATAACAAAAATTATTCATTTTAAGATTTATAATTCATGGTATTAATGATTTCTGGTATTTAGTTTTAATATATTAAAATTTATTTAAATATATTTAATATTTACATGGTATTTAATATAGTTACTGAAATCACTTTTAGAGCATTTTCATTGTCCCCAAAAGAAACCCATTATCTCATTCCTTTTTACTGCTGAACTCTATTCCCCAGTATGGATACACCACATTTTATTTATCCATTCATCAGCTGATGAACGCTTTCAAAGACTATCACTTACAAAAGAAATACAATATGAACTACAAATGTGAGCTGCATATGTAACTTAAAATTTTCTAGTAGTCACATTTTTAAAGAGGAAAAAAAGTGGGCAAAATTTAACGAGAGAGTTTAACCTAACAAACCCAAAATATCGTTTCAATGGTAGCAAATATAACACTTGAGATATTTTCCATTGTTTGAACTAAGCTTTTGAAATACAGTGTGCATTTTATACTCACAGCACATCTCTGTTTGGATTAGCCACATTTCAAGTGCTAATGGCTACCATATTGGACGGCATAGACAGACAATGTAAACGGTTTCTGGTTTCCGTCCTTACTTTGGCTTTTAGGAAGATTTAGACCAAATTCATAGCAAGCAATATGATCCAGATTGCGTTTCCACATTTGGTTTCCATCTATCTTTCCTCATTTGTCTGAATTTATACTACTTAGCTATCCTTGATACATCCTCTGAAGCTGGGGGACGGGGGTGGGATATAGCTCTGTGGCAGAGCACTTGCATGCTCAAGGCCCTTGGTTCAATACTCAGCACTGCAAGAAAAGTAAGAATGAGAAATGCTGAAAGTTGCTGACCACAAGAAGATCAGTTTTTCACACAGGGCATACCGGTAGCGAAATGATTTGGAGAGCTGTACTTCAGTCTGTTTTTTCAGGTACTCCTGCCAACCACCTGCCTCCCTCTCTCTGCCCCCTTTGCCCCAACACCTAAACTCAGCAAGCCTCTGCAGACATTATTTCCAGATATTTATTAAATAAAAGAGTAGAAATGAGTACTGCTGCTGATGGCTGGTAGATCTTGCACCAGGAATAGGCTTGATATTACTTGGAATTAACTTGTCTAGAAAACATTTAATTAGTTGGAAAAAAGACAAAAACAAAAATAGATCTTATAATTCTATGATCTCTCCTAAATTGTAGGACAGAAAGCAGACAAATTATGCTTAATGTGTTTTCTCTAAATGCTTTTTATTGTGTAATGAGCTTTTTCAGACACTGAAAGGTATATGGAATATTCTTTCTTGTCTCTGTGCCTTTCTGCCCTCCGCAGATTCCCCTTCTTCCTTCCCTACCTCCCTAAGCCTCAGGCTCGGGTTGTGTTTGTCTTCCATGAAGTGTTCCTCACTTCCCACTACAACAAGAGGAGCTGTCTCCATTCATGTCTCCGTGCTGCTGTGAGCACACTTTGTCTCCAAGCCTTACTCCAGGCTGCTGAGCTGAAACCGTGTTTCATCAATTCTGTACACAACCAGGCGAGAAGCTGGCATACAGTTGGATGTTTGTTTAGTAATGGATGTTTGTTGATGAGTAAAGGAAGCGCGAGTCACCAGGGCTCACTGGGTGCCAGGCAGTATTCCGAGGGCCTTATGTACTTATCACATTTACTTTCCATAACCCTCTGAGTTTGTCCTGTCCTTTTGATAAAGGTGAGACTTACAGGAGGGGTCAAGTCTTGCAACAAGCAGTGGCTAGCTTCATAGATATCTAGCTTTGAGGAGTTCCATCTGTTCGAGACGAGCTTTCTTGAGTTTTATAACAATCTCAAGAACTGAAGAAGTAAATTTGCTTCAAATTGGACAGGGTAAGGATAGGCCTTCTCTGCCAGGAGAATCCATGATTTCTATTCAGCCAAGTTAGACAGGGTATCGTGGACTAATGTGCATCTTTGTATGTATTTGCCATCACTACTTTTAATCAATGTCAGGGGACTGGGCAAAGCATCAGGGTCCACTGAACAAGAATCGAAAACTAGGAACCCATTAATGATGAATGAAAAAACTAGCACAACATTAGATTTGTGTGAAGTCAAAATGATTTTAATTAGTAACTTTAAAAACATTTGCTTGGACTTCTACCACTGCTCACCACATTCAAATTCAAATCATATTCCAAATTACTACTTGTTAAAGCAATTAATTTGTCCTCAAAATCAAAAAGCCTTGCTGCAAATGTCCAAAGGCTCAGGTTCAGGAGTCCATTACCATCAGGCTTCACTGTCAAGAATGACTTTCAAAGGTCACATGAGAAACACGTAAACTGATTTATGGTCATCAGCTGGTTTGCTTTACAAATAAACTCTATGCTTTCTGCAAAGGTCAACAGAGAGTGAACTTGTTAATTTGCACAATTGATTCATTAATAATGAAACAGCTCTACATTTCAGATTCCTCAGTGTTACCTTTTTTTTTTTAACATCAAAGTCTTCTGTTCAAGTGCTATTATGTCTTCTCATTTGAATATTCTTGCCAAGAATATTTTCTTTTTAAATAGGAAGAAAGCTGACATGGAATAAATGGAAGGGCTGAGAAATGCACAGCTGCAGGATTGCCCCCCACCCAGCAGGCTGTGCGGACACCAGAACATCAGAAAGAGAAAATCTAAAAGCTGAGAACTCTGGTCTCAGGTTTTATTTAACTTCCACACCACTGATTATAGTTCACCTTGGAAAACTCTATAAAAATGTAAAAGACAACTAGTGGCTTGGTTTAAACACGGTCAGGTATTGGACATTCTACTAGAAAATTGGAACTCGTGAGTCTTCTAACCCTGCAAAGGTTAGTAAGTTTTGTTTTTAAACTAATACCCGTATATCGCATGCCAAAAACTTTGTTAAACATTTTACATATATTAGAATATTTGAGCTTCTTGTTGCTGCATTATTACACATAAAGAAATTGAAACACAGATTGGTGGTTAGATGGTTGTATTTGTCCAGGATAACAACAGTATCAAGGAAGAATTTAGATTTGAATCCAGGTCATTTTTAACTTCCGATGCTAGGCTCCTTCCATTGTAATGATCAATTTTTCTCTAAATACTCATTATCAAAGAAAAAGTGGTAATGGAGAGAATAAAATAGTTTTACAAGAAAACATATTGTTCAGAGTGCAAGATCTTCATGTGTATTCTAAAAAGGAAAAAAATCTTTTTGTGTAACACATCTTGGAAGCTTGAGTAAATACATTTTTTCTTCTGTAGAAAGGATGCCATTTCAGAAAACAAAGGTTCTACTGAAATGTGAAAAAAGGTAAAATCAGCTAACTCTCCAAATCTGTGATTATCTCCCTCTGAGACAGATCAGCAGGCAGGCCTGGCCACCCTGTCCCACGTTCTAGAGCCAGACTTCCTGTGTTTACTAGGCAATGTGATCTAGCAGGGAAAGCAAAGATTTTGGAGACAGACAGAAGTTGAAAGCTCCTACTGGCAGTAACTAGCAGTGTGACCTCATTTAATCTAATTCTTTCCTTTCAATCTTCCTTTTCTTTTTCATTAAAAGCAGTATGCATCTTGTTAAGTTTTGTGATAATGTATCAAAAGTACATGGCTTGGAAGATCTCCCCAAAAGGGTTGATTTATAGTTGTTACAGTGACTGGATGCTAACAAGAAAAAGCCTGTATGATTAATGATGACAATTTTATTGTTTGAGCTCATTGCATTCAATGAAACTTTAATACTAAATTATATCTAATATACTGGCAAGCACTGTAGGGAAATATGATGGATAAATGTTCTCTGCTTTCAGAAAACTTTACAACCCAGGAACAAGATAAATAAACTAATAATAATAGAGCTGGAAGCAGTTCAGTTTGGTGGGAGAAAGGTCTGAAATAAAACAACAATGGGAGATGAGGTCATAAATGTCAGCTGAGGCATGTTGCAGGTCTTGAGTATCAGGAGACAGAGTTCATTCTCCACTTGGTAGGCAATACTGTGAGCAGAAAATAGAGGGGAAAAAATCAGAATTTCTATTCAGGTAGCTTAATCAAGTGAAGAAAACAGTGGCAGGAATCTTACTAATGCATTGTGAGAAGAGTATGAATTTCAGATTTTTGGTCCTAAGATTGGTAGAAGAATGGACCTGGTTCTGTGGTTTGGTGAAGTTGAAGCTGTTTTGTGTAGACATGGTACAGGGAGAAGCTGACTTAGACCCTGGAAGGCAAGTTGCTCTTCAGTGGCATCAGACTACTCAACTACAGTATATAAAACTTCTTGGATCCAGTCTCATGACATTTCTCAAACAGCAAAGATAAATGGCTCTCATTTGACCCAGATTACCAGCCTTCTGTGCCAACAACAACAACAAAAAAAACCTTGTACACCAAAATAGCATTTTGATGAAATATCTAATTAAATGTCTGTGTCTAATAACAGGTTAGCAGGGCAGTATAACTCTATTTTTTATGTTCTGTTTAGAATATCAGTAGTTTCAGGATTTAATCATTAATCTTTAACATATAGAGTAGGAAACACAAATAGATTCCTATTGAATGTTAAAATGCCAGTAATTTGAAAAAATTTCCTGTGACTAAGTTAAAAACATCTTATTAATGGATTATATAATTTCCATTAGAGAAACTACATAACTGTCAGTGAGTAGAGTGTGACTTTAAACTTTGTGGGTATGATTCAGTAAATAAGGAGAAGAAAAAAACAGAAAATCATGTAAGTAATGTCTGTAATGTTGTTTAGCACAGTAACACGTGAATGCCTGATATAATAGGTGTCATTATTTTAAAATCTGTTTAAATACATTTTCTTCTTCAATTTATATTGGCTAAAGCCACTCATATTTTGAGCATTAAAACTATGCTAAAAAGAGCTGTGTAAATCGAAGTCTGTAGATATGAGTCATCTAAGTTCATTAAATCAAAAGAAAAAATTTCTCATCTACAGGAAAACATACACAACAATGCTAGCTTTTCAGTGAGATAAAACTTTGACTCATTAGCTTCAATTACATTCACAATACTGTATTTATTAAAGGACGGGGGTGTGGAGAAAGTACTCTTTTATCTATTTTTAGAAAGTTCTCAGCAACCAAAGTCAAAATAAGAGGTTTCTCCTTAACCTCATTAAAATAACTAGAAAAGGAGCTGGGAATTTAGCTCAGTGGTAGAGTGCTTGCTAAGTGCAAGGCCCTGAGTTCAATCCCCAGCACCCTCCCTGCCAAAAAACCAGAAAAATCTCCAAATGTCACGATTAATCAAGGCTTAACTAGAAGGTTTCCTTTATGGTTTGCGATTGAACTTAAGTTTGTATTTTTTGTTGGAAGTGGGAAAATAGGAAAAGTCTTAAGGTAGATTTATCCTAAAATGTTTTGGAGTTTTCCTATAGCTCTAAAATAAAATGCCCATTGCTACTGATTTTCTTAAATATGTGTGTATACATGTAGGTATATTTAAATAGACACAGGCATAACACAGCGTATAGTCTATTTGTATAAAAATTACAATGTGACTGGAACACATTATTAAAAGGGGGACTCTTGTTCGGACTCTTGTTAAGTGATTAATGGATCTCAGAATTAATCTACGTGGATCTCATAGAATTACTCTACATGAATATCATAAATTTGAAAATGAAAGAGAAATAATCTCCACAAGTTTCTGCCCATTTCACATAGGTAGTTTTGCTTGATGGTATAAAAATCAGTCATCTGATTCTATTATATCAGGCAAGGTAGTCGAATGGGGAAAGAAAAACAAAGGGTGGAGTAAGTTGACCAACTCATCTGACTGTTCCAAATGAACTTCAATAAAGATTAGCTGAAGCATTAAAAATGTCTTATTAACGTATTACATAAAGCTCTGGCATCTGTGAAATAAGCCCTTTAATAATAAGGTAGTCATTTATATGCAACTGTACAATATAACATTTGTAAGGACTCAACAAAGCAGAAGCAAATGCTACTTCAAGGCATGACCTTGGGCACAAACGTCATTGTAATCAGGAAGAAAGGCTTCCAGAGATGACAACCTTATGGGGCAGACATCAGTGACTCCAACCACACTACCAGGCTACACTTCTCTGTTCTCTGTAAGTCAGGAGTGGCCACGTGAATAGTTCTGAATACAGAGTTGTGGCAGACTTGACATGTGTCACTGTTGGCTGGAGCGAATGTGAGACTCACCAGCATCCTGTCCCTTGATGGTGACCCTAAATGTTGCCATCAGCATGTTCCTGCATGTGGATGACAGGAGCAGGGTATCCTGCCAATGTGGGATGGGCCTGGAGCTTGAGGGAAGAGTGACCTGTGTTCATGAAGCCACTGAAGTTTTAGGGTTGCTGCCACTCTATAATCTAGCCTGTCCTGCCTAATCGCTTCCTTGCCTGGAAAAGATAAGAGTCCACATCATGAGTTTTACAAAAGATACAGAGATGAAATGTGCTGGGTGGCACAGTAAAATTTATTTGTCTTTATGACTTCCACATAGTAATTAAATACACAAAAGAACAAACACTGTCAAGATGGCCATATGTAGCTTAGAAACAACTGGTCCCAGTTCAATTATACAAATGTGCATTCAGCTTAGAAATGAATTTCTTTTTAATGGTTTTAATCATTTTTTTCAGTCCCCAAGGTTTGCACAGTTCAGTAGAAATGTTTTTGCCATTTTTTAATCATCATGCACATGATGTTTACCAATTCTCAGGAAATAAATGAAATCAACCCAAAGTCCTGTAACAACAGAGCACAATTTCACAGAAATAAATTTGATGAGCTCATTGCTTTGATTAAGTTTAGCTAACAGATCTACACATGAAGCATGAAACAATATTAACAATTAATTTGTATTAAGGTATCATTTCTTTTTTAAGGTATCATTTCTTTTAAGATACTTATCTTGCTTTTTCTGCGCAAGGGTTCCATTGATTTCTTTGGTTTTAAACAATATAGCTCTGTTTGACCTAAATATATATAGTTCTATTTGTAGCAAATATTAAAAATCAAAATTCCAAAAGGTAAAAATGGAATTATTGCTTCAATACAAAAAAATGCACAGCCCATTTGGATACTACTGCTATTATTGCTTTTCTTCTACTGGAAAACTATCCTGGAAATCAAGGAATGTACCCCAGGGCTCCCTGCTTGAAGTATAATTTGGTTGTACATTATTATCTGTTAATATGTTCCTACCTTCACCAAAGCTATCTGATTTTGTCTTTAAAAAACAAAATAAAGTGAAATAGCATAAATAAATAAGTCTACCAAAGGAAATACAATAAATAGGCTTCCAGACAGGAATAAAGAATATTGTGACATAAAGCCCGTCAGTGCTGTACAATTAAACAATAGCTTTGGATCTTCAAGGTCTCTAAATACAGCCTTCATTTTAGAACAGTTTTCAGCTGACAGAAAAAGAGAACACATTTCTATTGTTCTCAATTAAAAATGAAAGTATAGTGGGTACAATTGTAAATTCCACCTTTTGGGAATTTACTTAGGTATGTACCATCATTAGTTTTTGACCTTTGCTTAGTTGCAGAGTATAAATCTTAGGGATAAAAAAAATCGTAATATTCCTTCAATTCTTAGTGGTTTCTTGGTCTCTAGAGTAGGTATTAAAAGAAGAAATCAGACTCAAAAGTTTTGCTGCCTTCTCTTCTTCGCATCCATCGCATCCAGAATGGGCTGTCTTTTCGCAGTGTATCTTTGACGAAGTTCTTCTATTTCACGTTCCATCATGGGATCCAGTGCTTTCAACCGCATCTGTAGTTCTTCTAAACTTAGATTTTTTAACTGCATATTGAAAAAGACAGTGATATTAGTATAGCAAAATATCCACAATACATTGAAGTCTAATGAGTTTTAACATTAATATTTCAGGAAAATTCTTTACATCATCTTTGAAAGGTGGTCAACAATTAAAACAGGAATTTCTTCCCTGAAGATCACAGGCCGTACTTTGTAAGAACTTCAAGGAATTTGTAAAAAACAATCATAGTGTCTGCTTTTAGAAAAGAGCAAATAAAGGGAAAAGCTGATGAACTGTATCTCCATTTAAAAAAAAAAGCACAAAGACAACATTACCACCATCAACAAGCAGCTGTTCAGGCTGTTTCTGGTGTAGCCATTCTAATCCCTCCCATCTCAGCCATTACAGAATGCTATAGTCATTGCGACCACAGAGTATGCCTGAGAACTGAGGCAAGAGCAAATGAAGGTTAAATTAACAGTTTTAGCCTCCATTTAACTGAGTGCTTAAAATTTTAAGTACTCAGACAGAAAACTGCATTATTCTGAATAATTTGATATTTTGATAAAATAAAGTTTTTAAAATTTATGATTCGAAATATCCCAAATCTGATACAAACTGTGCTGTGTAAGTTCGGGTGTGGGCTTATCAATTTGAAAACCAAGTGCCTGTGAAATTTTCACTATATACATTACAGTTTGATTATGTTGACTTCAGGAGACAACAACAGCACATCCTTTACTGGTTTTCTGTGCAATAGGAGGAGAAAGGCCTCATGTCACACACTGTAAGGGGGATAAAATCTGCTCTGCTATATAACAGGATCTATGGCACCCTGAGTTTTATTGTATTTATATGTCAAAACTGGAAGACAATGGATTATCTCCTGAGAAACACATTTTAGGGATGTCATCTGGGAACACAGGACGTCCTGTAATATGTAAGCTATACATTGAGCTTTTCTTTTGTTAACATTAAAAAAATCTAAAATTCTGTCTCCTTTAAAAACCAAATACTGTAGTAATGATGGTAGGCAGGTAGTTTTAAAAAGCCTATTAAACCACAATGATTTATAGAATGCTATTGCCATATATGCAGCATCTTGATTGGTACACCAAGGAAAGCAAAAAAAGTACTATTTCCTTGTTCTCAAGAAACTTCAGAGGTTAGTTGTTACTGAAGGGTTGACACAAGACTCCACACAACAAAGCCCCAGCGAGTGTCTAGAGATCATAAGAAGTACCTAAGTCCATGAATAAGCTTCTTGTGTGCACATTCTGCAGGTTCATTTGTGCATTTTTCTGGGGTTGGGATGTACTATTTGTCTGAACAAAGTTCTCGAAAACAAAGGAGCCTTGTGGTAAATTCAGTGGAACTCAGGGAGTGAACGATTTCCTTTCAGAAGCAGGGATGGGCTGCTCCTGGAAGAGGAGGGAGCCTCAGAGCAGTACATGTTAAATGAATGACTAAGGACACTGTCGAGAAAGGGGTCAAAAGAGGACTCTGTGGTATGACTGTAGGAAGTAAGAACAGACAGGCCTGGTGGGGCCCTGGGACCCAGGCAAAGCAGGTTCAGACTCTAGGGAGCCATGACCAACTGTCAGGCAGGTCAATTATATAAGAGCAATCACACTGGGTTTTAAAATAAAAACTGCAGCTCATTTTGTTTTGAGACGATAAATATCTTTGGCTATTTTATGAGTCAAGCTAAAAAACATTCTTATTACTTATAGTCACCAAAAATAGCATTTCTCAGCTGATCCTCCACTTTACTCACCATACCAGGCCCTAAGTGACTCCTGCTTTCCCAAATCAAATCTACTCTCAGCTGAAAATATTCGGAGGATGCTGAAAATAATGAGTCACAGCCTCTGAAGGAAACTCAAGAGGAGTTCCAAAAATGTCTTAAGGGATGGCAGTGTTACAGGAGAGAGTGTACAGGCTCCAGGATAAGGAGTCACTTGGAAGAAGAACACCACTTGCTTGGGGCCACAAGCACCCCTGCTATGTGCCAAATAAGTCACTATTCTCTATTCATATGTCACAAAAGTACCTAGCTTTTTATATTATGCTATACACACATTTATAGTATTGTTATCTGTTTTCTTTATTCATTTTTAATTTAAGTATTAATTATTTATCTGCTCAAATTACTGTGGGATAAAGAACAAACTGCCAGACAACCTGGGAACTTTCTGAACTGTATGAACAGGTGATGTGGTGTTGAAAGGCCAATGTGGACACACAGCGCATATCTCTGAGAAAGGTGTCCCCAGTCCAATTCAGTGTTCTTCAAGACACGGGTACTATTTTAGCCCATGTTAATCACAAGAAACATTTTCCTCCTCTGACAGATTTTTATATTTCCCATATATAAAAGTTGTGGAAAAATAGGCCTGTGATACCAGAGAACCATTATTTGGCATTGTTAAGAAATTAAGTATTCCATTAAGCTAAATCAATAAAGTATCTGTTTGAATAAAAAAATGTCCTCCCAAGCTCATGTGTTCAGAGGTGGGGTTTCTGGAATCTTATAAGATCGCAGGGCAGTAACCTTATCAATGCATTAATCCACTGACAAATTCATAGCTGAATACACTGTTAGGAGACAAGGCCCGGTGGGATGAAGTAGGTCATGGGGGACATGCCGTTGAAGGGTATATTCTGTCCCAAGCCCCCTTCTTCTTTTTCTTGCCCTTGCTCTCTGCTTCCTGGCTGCCATGAGGTGAACAGCTTTCCTCTGCCAGGCCCTCCTTCCATGATGAGGCCTCGCCACAGACCTAAAAGTGATGGAGCCAGCTTACCACAGATGGAACCTCTGAAACCAAGAGCCAAAACATCCCCTTTTCTCCTTTAAATGATGTATGTCAGGTAAATTATTTTGTCCCATCAATGGAAAGGTGACTTATAATACAGTACCTAAATCTTAGTTAAGTGATAAAACTTTGTCTCATTCATTTTAAACAGATAAACAATTCAAACATTTTAATCTTTATAAAGGATTTTATAGAATTTATACTGCCTTCTAAAGTAGAGAACAAAGGACCTTAGTCAATCTTTCCTTGATGGTGAGCCACTATTATTAATACTTATTACTCATCTGTGACACGTTAATTTTTTTCTTTTTTGACTTTTTATCTTCATTTGAGGAAAGCTGTCAGTTCCTTTTTATGGCTGTCATGGGACATATACTATTCTACCTCTACATAAAGTCTGCTCATCTGTGGGAACCAGAAAGGCATTACACTACAGAAGAGTTGGTTGTAAATGAACGCCTTCAGACTGGATTAGGCCAACAGAGCATGGCTCTAGGTAAAACAAGTGAAGCTTGTTACACCTGTTTCTAAGGTTTGTATATTTTTAAAATATCAGATTTCAAGTTTTTGACTGCGTAAGGTTGAGGTTACAGGAAATCTGACTTCTGCATAAACAGCATGTATAGCTATGTCTTTGGTGAGTTGTCAGAGAACTTCAGAGGACTCTTTTCTTAAAATATTTATTGAATTTTTTTCCACAGATCAAGCACTGAGATGAATAAAACACTACTTCTCACAATGAGCCTGCAATCTAGCCGGGAGGGCAAGTCCATGCCCAGATAACTCACTGGGGGATAAGTAAGGTGAGAAAAGTGGAAATAGGATGGGGGTGGGAAGACAAACAGGATAAGCAGAAATATATGAGGCACAGGGATGTGTGGCATCTTTTAAATGGGTTATAGTGGAATGTATGATAATACAGAGATGTGAAGGACCTATGGGGGAAGAGGAACAGAAGATAAGTCAGGAAAGAGAGGGCAAGGCCTGGTTGCCCAAGGCTGTAAGTGTGCTGCTACAAACTTTCTGTGACAAGAAAGAAATGCTACATGTGACATGATCACATATGAACTTTAGAAAAATATCTCTAGTAGTAGGTACAGAAAATGGATTGCCATGGGGAGAGCAAAGAACCAGGAGCAGGAGGACCCATCAGTAGAACTGCAATAGTCTAGTGAGAAGGTTAAATTTGAACCAGAACGATGGACGCAAAGACTGAAAATCAGAGAGGGATTTGGGAGATGGGGCTTTCTTTGCTGACTGGCTGATTACGAAGGGTCAGAAAAAAAGGAAGGGTTAAGGCTTCCAGTTTGAGCAATGAGGTAGAGATTGATACCATCAGCGGTCGGCAAGTTAATGAAACTGGTGAGTTTGAGGTATGAGCAAGGCATCAAGGTAGACATAAGACATGGACAATAACTTGGGGTTTGTAGGTCAGGAGAAAGATCCAAATTAAAGATACAGACTCAGAAAATTGTCAGCATTTAGGCTACAACTGAAGCCCAATGAAGGGAAGATCATGCAGGGAGAGGTTTCTCCAGGATCTTACACTTTGTCTGTGGTGTCCCCAAACCTTGGCATTTGTGGGCAGAGGCTCGTCTCATTTTGTTAAGAGAACACTAATACTGGTAGGTTTCTAAATAAATCTAGATTATAATATAAAGGAAAAAAGACAGGTTAATTGGTAGAATTTTTCCCTTTATATATAGTGGGAATCATTTATAAACCTCTGGCTGGGTTTTGATTTCTGATTAAGCCTGAATAATATATACATAGCACTTGGTTTTTATAACCATCAAGCCTCTCACACACATGAAAACACTTCAGGAGGAAAAAATGGCAGAAATGGGTTTTTCAATGCCTTAGAAAACAGTACTGCTCAATATCTTAGCAGTAAAAAGATTTACAAACTAGATAAAATTTTACAGAGACTCATAATGACACAAATGGCTCTATGATATCATACATTCCACTATGATCCATTTGAAATGTCAATCTAAATTTAAAGAGTTTGTTTTGAATGTTTTTCCTTTTAATGTGATCTAATGAAGATCACATTAAAAGGAAAAGGTCAACTTCCTGAAGAAATAGTAGTATTATTATGATCAAAGTTTCCTTCATCAGAGTCAGGATTCCTGAAAATCTTTATGAAAAAGAAGGGAAATCACTTTACAGTTGTTACGTTTACAGATTAACAAAGTTATAGGAAATCAACTTGAATTTACTTTTTTAGTATAGGAAAGAAATGTTACTTATATGCCTTCTTTTGACAATACATAAAGCACAAAGTAGTTTATTGCCATAGCTATGTGCCATCCTGCTAATGCTAAAATGAATGTAGATATGAACTAGAGCTGAGTAACAAGTCTAGTTGGTCAGACTTCACAATTTGTTAAGTCAAGTCTTTAAACAGAAGAATTTTACACTACACATACACTGGATTTTACTGTGATATAAACACATGTACAAAACTGAGTACTACATCTGGAAATGACTTTTATATGTTTTAGGCTAATTCTATTTAATAAAATTTAGTTTTGAATTTAATGATGAAGTAGTACCTATACAACAGAAAGGTTCTCAAATCTCTCGGCCTTCATACTGCGAGAGAATACTGTAGTTTAACAGTCTTTACAAACACTGACACACAGTAAGAGGAACGATTTGAATGCAGAGGCAGTGGAAGCATAACCGCTTCCAAATCATGCATACAGCAAAGAGGAGCTGAGTTCCAGAATAATACTCGTTCATTACCTGAAGCTTTTTATGGGACATTTGAGATGATAAATCATCACGGGGTAAGACATGTTACTAAAGACAGAATAAAATTAATCTCCACAAAAAGTTTAAATTGTGATCAAGTAAATTAAATTATATGAGCCTGGGAGAAATACATTTTGATATCTGAGGCTGTTAAAAGTCACTGTCTATGACTAAGTTATTTGTTCAACAAAAGCATGAACTATAAAGTGAGGTTTCATAGATCTCAGTGCAAAAGAGAACCCTAGAGATAATCTAGTTTTACTTCCTTATTCTAGGTGAGGAAACAAGAGCCAGCTCATTCAAGGTTACACTCCTAGCTGATGGCAGAGCTCATTATAGCATATTGCTCACTGGCACTCAATTACTGTATTGTGATAAGTCTGTGAGAGAAAACCTCAACTTTACCTTTATAGTTTTCAGGGTGTGTGTGTGTGTGTGTGTGTGTGTGTGTGTGTGTGTGTGTACATGTGCACACAAGGGCATGCAGCTAGAATGAACCATTAGTGAAACCACATCCATGAGACACCAAGAAGTGCTGCAAAGGGATGTAGTTAGTTCAGGTACAGGACCTTCTTCTGTCTGGTTCAGAAGGAAACAAGACCCGCAACCCGGTTTGGTATGTATAATCTCGAGGAGAGACTGATTCACAAAGATCTCAAGGTATACATTTCTAGCTTATTAGATCTCAGTGACCTAAATAACATTTCTCCTTCCTTTATTAAAATCTACCAGATTTTCTTAGTTGGTTTTAAAGTACAAGAGAGAAGAATTCAGAAGACAGTAGAAACATGCTAACTATTATTTGTCACATTTTTCATTCTGCAAGTTCAAATTCAGTAACTAATACAAAATTTCATTAGAAATTTGGTCATGTTTCCAGGTAGCAAAAGTTATCAGATAGAAGTCCATAGTGATTAAATTCGATATTCATAATCTAGCACTGTCAGAGTTCAAATTGTGAAGTCACCACAAATGGGTCTGTTGCTGAGAAATTCCCAGGGTCTTCAACATAAACTACAAGGGAAATGCTTCTTTAGTATTCAGCTGTGAAGGCCACCGTGAATTGAAAACCCTGCATATAACATTGTTACAGCGCAGCCTCTTGACATGGGAAAAGGGTAGAATTGCTACTTTCTTCTTTCTTTGACTGCTTACTTTCTTTACGCCTATAGATGGTAGACTAGGATCTCCCAATTCTTTTTGTTTTAGAAACAAAAGCCTTTAAAGAAAAAACCCAAATAATAATTAGATGAATGGATATATACTTGTTCACTAGTTAAATGAAAGAGTCAAAACTATTTTTCAATAAAGAATCAACATTTTGTTTGAAAATTGCTAGTTTGGTACATGAGTGATAGCCTAAATACACAACTAACTCATTTTGTTACTGATAGCTCTGGACTATCACATTTCATCCAGGAGCTAAGATTACAGATCAATATCAAAAAATATTATATTTTTTAGTGTCTCTAAAAAAGAAAAGAAAACCCAAGTAAAATATATGTAAGTTAATAACTTATTTCCTCTCACATAAAACAGCAGCAAAAATAACTCAGTAACGTAAAACAGCAGTACAAATAACTCGATGTGAGAAGATGGAAAATAAGATTAAATCAACCACTGATAATTTTGTCAGTTCAAACTTTTAATATTTAGATTTATTTCTGAACTCCATAAGAAGTGCTGAAAGGTTCCTTATGACTGATCAGGAAAAACTGTCAGTAAAAGTAGAACTTTCTTTAAGTTTATATCCAGTTTGCTATAAAAACCTAAATTTTTACATTAAAGTGATAAAACAGAATTACTTTCTAAAATAAATTTGTCTTCATATCTGTATGGGAAAACCTTTATTTATTTAGTGGGACTGGGAATTAAATCCAGGGTCTCCACAGTGAGCTACATGGTTGGTTTGTTTTTCTGAGACAGGTTCTTGCTAAGTCACTAAGTTGCCCACACTGAGCTGGAATCTCCTGCCTCAGCCTCTCAGAGTACTGGGATTACAGACATGCACCACCACACCTGGATGAAAATCTTTAGATTTTCATGTGTTTGTTTTATCAAAAATAGTACTAATTGTACCAGATTTAAAAAAAAAATCTTAATCTCAAAACTAGCAGAGGCAGAACTATGAAGTTAAAATGCATAAATTTAACATTTCAAGAATAAACGGGTCTACAAGTTTCTGGCATAATTAGTATGTCAAAATAAGACACTACCACAATGAAGCAAATGGTTTTACATGTTAAATTTAACACATTCAGTCAAATAGTCAATCAAGAAAATTCTGTACAAGGTTTGCTGTGTTTACTCGGAAAACAAACTCTTCCTAGCAACTGTTTAAATAAATCTCACAGATGCTACAGACCTTATTAGTGGTCTGTGATTAAAAAAATATGGATTGCTAATACTGTATCCTGACTCATCTATTTTTCCATCTGCTAGCAATTCTAACAATATGAACTATCAACAGAATGGCTAACAACAATAATTTTCTATGGCAATTTTGATGCTGAACTGCCTATAGCATTTTGTAAGATTTACCAGTGCATGCCTCAGACTGTTTTGAGTTGTTTGTGGCCTGGAGCAACATACTCCTTTTTCCCTTAATATTCCATTTTAGCTGAAAGTTTCACTTTGCTGAACAGAATCTGGTTTAGTTTTAGACAACACTGTTCATGGAGGCTGCCACACTGATTCTACTAAATGAGAGCAGGAAACACACCAAAGTACTATCAAAACCAAGTCACGTCCCCTGCTCAGATTAGATGTACATAAACAGGTGAGGGGCTTGCTGCCAATTAGACTGAGCAACAGGGATAGCAGGTAGTACTCTAGGCTACAAAAATTACTGTATCAAGTCATTTTCCTGATTTAAATTCTGAAACTGAGAAGAATACAATAAGGAACTTTCAAGTTAACTGAAACTACTATTAACCTGTTTGAAGGAAAACCTGCACAGCTATTTAAAATATGCATTTATCAGAATCACTAAGATAGTGATAATTTCAGGCACTTGACACACTAGAAGAAAAGCTGAATTTCTTACTGTAAATCCCTTACAAAACATGATCTCAAAAGCTGCATTATCATCAAATCTACTAGCAGACTCCTTTTCCTTAACTAGACATTATTTACTCTGTTGTGAGCTGAGCAGCCCATGTCTGCAGCTGACTGGATGACTATAAATAATCTAGGACTACAAGTGGAAACTGCCACTAAGTGTTCTGTTTTGGCTACTTATCTTCAGAGCATCTAGAAGAAACCTAAGACATTTGAATTTTCACTCTCAAAGAAAAGGGAGAAAATTTTCTTGTACGTATCAATGAAAGAGAAAGGGAAAGTGGGAATTACTGGATTATTTACAATGTGTTGGGTACTATCCTAGGTCCTGTGCACTAAGTCATTTAATCCTAACAATTGTCTTAGTGGGTAGAAATGACCAATCTCATTTCACAGGTGAGGACACTCAGAGGACCCTAGTGACCCACCCTAGGCCACACAACTAGAGGTGGTGAGCAGGGCACAAAGACAACACCAAACCCACTAACACAAATCTGGATTGGACCCAAGAGCTGTTTCTTGGGTCTCCCAAGAACTATGAAAGCACTTCAAAAATCCAATTGTTGGGGGGGGGGGACAAGATAGATCATGTACAGGTACAAATGAACTATGATGAATGTGATCATTATGTATATCTAAAATGTACCAATATATCTTCTTGGTTCCATTAAAAAAACCCAATTGTTATATCAAACAGTTTTCAACAGATTGTTTTATAGATTAAAAGTTCGGAAATATTATGTAAAAAAAATCCCACCTTTCTTCCCAGGTTGAACCTAGTGAAGTATTTTACTAATAAGATATTAATATATTTTATTCATGATTAGACTTATGAAATGTTTATTAAACATTTTTCTATTGAACCAGTTATTTAGCAAAATAAACACATTTCTACATAGCCCTTTGGAATAGATTCCATAATTTTATCAATAAAAACATACTTTGACAAAACCAGTACAATATGTCTCCTCCACATAAAAACGAGGCTTTGTGCAGATTGTCTCATGGCTGGTTTGGTGCTGTTTAGCCTGGATCTGGCAGATGTGCTTCAAACTGATGAGTACTACTACAATTATCTTGTCCTGGAGAAATTTTGGCCATTCATTAAAAAAAAGGAATGATGACATTTTAGTTGCATTCCTCAGCTACTGGCTTTTATGCTTTTCAGTTTTTAGTAGGTAGCTTTGTCTGCTAACAGCATCAGGAAAAAGTTCATTCATGCACAGATTGGTTCTTATGTACGCGGTAAGCAGTTTTAAAATTCTATGCAGACCCCAGGACAATTAAATTTGAATATCTCAAAACCAACCAGTAATTAAATCTTTCTGGATATATTAAGGGCAGACGAAAAGGTTTTATTGGCTTTGGGGCTGATGTCTTATCTCAGTAATTTTGATTAGCACTCTGAACAGCTTAAAAACACTGATTAAGTCATAAAGGAAGGACTTAAATCAAGTGAACAATTTTATTTTCATACTTCCATTAAAAAATTAACAGTATGACAAATATTTGTTGTGGAAGATCAGAAATGAGTTTATTGGTTACTGAATCTCTGGAATTATTATACAAAATTAAAGAGTTTATTTTTTTTCTTCAATCATACCTTTTTAGTTGTATTATGCCAAACTCTCTTGACATATTCCTTAAGGAATCTTGGTGGATTTCACTGACTTTTAGTTATTCAAGGTCCAGAGTCATGATAAACTTTGTCCCTTTCCTTTAGCATGGGCTATCTCCAGAACTCTCTCCCCATTTCTTTTCAAGGTCTAGTGTCTCTGTCGCTAGGAGAGGGGAAGGAGACAGGGGTCAGTGAGGGCAGGGTCCCCTCATCTTGTTCTGGTTAGCTGATTACTTCTGCTTGTCACTGCAGAGGTGCGTGTGTGTGTGTGTGTGTGTGTGTGTGTGTGTGTATGTGCATGGGCATGTTACTGGTGTGATGGTCAATATTATTCTGACGCCCATCCCTCTTTGTTTCCTCTGGCCTTGAAGTCATCTGGGCAGCATTATCACGTCTAACCTCCTGTTTTAGAGTACAGAGATCCTGGGAATTTTTTTCTATATTCTCCAGGGACTACTGGGACCCAAGGAAGATGAGGGTTGTCCCCTTATCTCTTCTTTCCTAGCATGATACACTACGGTCCTGTTATCCTGCAGGCCTTGGTTTTATCTATAGAATTCTTCTACCTCAAAACAGTTTGGGCAAGAAGCAGACATCAGGGTCTTTGTTAATATACTTACTACCCCCTACCCCCATGCCCAGGATCTTGCTCACTGTACTGTTTTAGTGGCACATCAGCGGGCTCACAGGTTCAACTAGCTTAGTAAGCAGCTGGCCAGGGGAACCAGATGCCAGTCTCCCTTTCCTGCAGGCACCACCATTCTTGGCAAACAGTGGTCCGGAAGTCCCCTCACTTGACATTAATCCAGTTAAGGACAGAGCTACTTCATTCTCCTTCCCCCTCCCCAACACTGTCAATTCCATTAGGATAAGGATTCTGTCTTGTAAACAACTATATCCACAATGCCTAGAATACTGGAATATGGTAGGTGCCTAATAAATACTTACTGAACAAGTGAGAAGTGGTAGGGATCTTGGTAACTTCTGGCCTCAATTCTTGGTAGCTTTTTTTAAAACATGAAGCTCTGGCTTTGGAATCTAGTGCCATTTTGCAACAAAGAAAGTCCTCCACTCTGTAATATATATTATCTTAAAAAAATTGTGTAGCATCAAGTAGGTGAATTTGTAATTAAGCATAGCAAAAAGAGTCTGTTTGGGAAAACCAGGTATTTTTCAACATATTTAATTAATTTTAGAGTAGAATAGTCCCGTGCTCCATTACGTATGCATTCTTCATATAAAATACATTTGTTTGGATAATGAAGGACTCATCATTTCATAGAAAAATAGCTTCTGTCTAAGAATCCTTCAAAGTGGTAATAATATATACTCACTCTTTGGCCAAATATACATAGAATGAAGCTCAGTGGGCATAATTCTTATTAATATCACCGAGTATGACCATTGATACAACTTTCTACCACAGTGACATCAAAATATTTATTCTGATCAAATTACACCAGCTTCATATCATAAAGATGAAAATACATTTTAATCTATTAAACAGTTTTAAAATAAAATACAGGTCAGCTAAAAACACAAATCATAAAATTCAGATTAAAATAGATCATCTGTAATAGTGAAGCAACATCTAGAAATAAAGAGAATTCCTAATACTTTAGTTTTGAAACATCTAAATTTGTAGTTCTTTTAAAATACTATGGAATAAGAATCATAGTCTAATAGCTATTTGTAAAATATGAAGTCAAAATACAGTAGATAGATTTTTAAGAAACTTAAAAAACAATAATAAATTAGATCAAAGTTCTCCATTTTTTACTTGGCCATTGAGCTTAGAAAATAAAATTTACCAACAAGGAAACAGAACATTACAACAAGGAAACAAGTGAGGATGTCAAGGTTTGTGGCTGAAAAAATATTTTTAGTTTACTATCTATCAACAAATGTACAAATTAAATTAAAACTCCATAGAGGGACTCAGGTACTTAAAGGAGTAGATAGAAGCGAGAAAGTATAGGATGTTCTTGTGAAAACATTCAAAACATAAAATCCATGCCTACTTCAGTAATCAGTCTCATAGAACCTTAAGAGCAAAACCACCAATGGAGTAAAAATGAAGCTGACAGCTTCTGCTCTTGTCTTTCATTAATACTTGTTTAAAATATGTTCATAAATTCTATTAATATAAGGCAAAATAAGGTAGAAAATGAGAGTAAGGAAACACAAAACTAGCAAATTATTACTTTCAATGTGTTCTGTGAGACATCAACTATCAGAGGAAAGCACTCCATACTTTCAATGTTCTTGTTTGAGGAAGGAATAATTGTATTTATGGATTGTATTGTTATCTCAGACTGGCAACTAACATGCATAAATCACTGAAAGTAAAGGCAAAGTAACATGTCAGTGTCATGTGCAAACATAATAGCTCAAACTGTAATTTTCACACTTTTATGACTATGGTAAATGAATGGTTCATAAAGGCTTTGCGTTTTTAGGTCTAAGAATGGCACCAAATTGAGTTTTCCAAAATTGTGTTTTTGTTATCAACTAATTTAATAAAGAACATGGCAATGAAATTTTACCTCTGATATTATGTTGTAAAATGAGTGCCTTCTCAAATGTTCCCAGAAGTTGTCAGCGCTAGGGCTGGACTCAGTTGCTACTTCTTCTAGAGGAAGCAAGACTTTGGATTGACTTTCCCTAGAGTCAGACACCTGCTTTCTGAGGGGTTTCACTGCTAATGAGAACATGGACGCAGAAGTAGAGGCAGAGACTGGGGCTAGGGGATCCACAAAGAGTGGCTGATCTCACTTTGCATCTACAAACTGGGAAGCCAAGAAACTGTGGTCATGAGTGGAAACTTGGGGATCAGAATTTGAGCTCTGGTTTGAATAACATACATTAATGAGGTATTTTTACTAGTAAATTTTTACATTTTATTTTACAGGATGAAATTTCAGCTCAGTCTTTTAAAAGTCTACTTTAATAAGGATAAAAGGAAAAATGTATCTTTAATTACTAACCAAATGAAAGACATACGGTTGGTTTACCTCCTGTGGAAAAAAATAATAAAATAGCTATGTGGCTGTTAAATTCAATGTGTTCTTGAGGAACTTTCCACGAGATATTGTTAGCAAGTGACTGATACATACTGTTATTCAAAGAATGACTTATCCACTGGATAATTATTCTGAAATTATTTTGTATTCATAGACAATATCACGTAACTACCAGTCCCAAATAAATGGCGCAACAGACCTACTGATGAGTGCCCTGTACCTAGTCCCAACAGATACTAGCATTCTTAAACAAGAGCAGTGTGAGTGAGTCTTTCTTTGCCTTATTAGATTCAGAGTAGAGGCACAATACCAGAAAGGATAAGTTAATTTTGAAAAATACTGCATACAAAGAAATTACTTTTGAAGAGACCCAAATATTACAAGCCATTTCACATGACACACCGCCCATTTCTGGATACCCCTGATTAATATCAGTTCTTATAGCTTATTTCTGATTAGGTGTGTCCATATGCCCAAATCTTTCCCTGCTATAGTTTTTTTTAGCCAGAACTCATGATGGTGTAACTCTGTAAGGTTCACCCCAGCCTATCACTCACACATCTCTTCATCACCCTCGCTAGGGGAAGCATGCCTGGCCATGTTGCTTTCTTTTCACAGGTTTGTCCACTGTCGCATCTCACACAGAGCTTTTAGTAAACTGCCTTACTCTCTGTCTACTGCTGCCAACAGAAGGAAGAGAAGGCTCTTAAAAACTGAGGCAGCTGTAGGTTTTTTAGCCATCTTCTAATTTTTTCAATCATCAGAACTTGCTTTTCATTGCTCTTTAATGAGTGTCATTTTGAATTATAAAAACTAATATTAAAAAATGCGTATCTCCTACTAGGCAATTTTTCTAGGTCAACATTAACGGAACTTTCCCCTTCCTCTGGAAAATCTCTTGAGTATAAAAATAACAAGATATTGCTTATTGACTCTTAAAAGATAGTGAAGTTTTATCCTTGCAGAGTGATGAAATGCTGAATAACTGGTAACTATTTCGTACAATCTTTTAAATCTATTAAGTAACTGATAAACTACCTAAGGAGTAGCAGCAAAAGTGGAGCCAGTATAATGGGATAAAATTAATAGCTAGATAATCCTAAATCAACTGAACTATAACCAAAGTGACTCTGGAAAGGGCAGGAATGAAGTTAAACAGTTTGATTGGCTCAGAGAATTTAAAGGTTTGTGAAGGATGGGAGGCTTCCAGCTAGATCATGGGTTCCCGAAAAGTATGGAAGATCGACACTTTCAGATCTGTGGTATTTGGAAGTCAGAGAACATGAGGCCACTGAACTCCATGGACATGAATAGTGGCATCTACAGAACCCTCTAAGAAGGGCAAGATTTCAGCCTTGGAGAGAGGCCTGGGTCCCTGGCTATTCGGTACCCTCTGGTGGCCAGATTTGGTACCACAAGTTTTTTGGGTTTTTTGGTGCATTTTTAAGAGATCAGTTTTTTACTTTGCTACGCTTTGCTTTTGCTTTTTCCTTTTCTTTCTTCCTCCCTCCCCACCTCCAAACATGTTTTAAGATCTTTTCTAGACAAACAAGTAATCACAAATAGCATTGTTAGGCTACGGTGTATATCTGGTACCCAGAAAAGTAAGCTACTACAGTGCTTCAAAGAGAGAAAACAGGCTGTGTTTAAAATCCCATGGGTGACACTACTTCAATAAAAATAGCTGGTCAGTATCTTAGCTAAAATTCAATTCTTTTCAGGAGCTTATTCTATAGGAAATACTCTTCTATATACAGATTCATACTGCTATAAATTTCACGTACATAATAGCTAACATGCATTCAGTGCCTACCACTGGCAGACACTATGTTGTTATCTCATGTAATAGGCAATAATCCTATGAAATAGTACCATTAATATCACCATTTCTCAGTTTAAATTTTCAGAGGCACCGAGAGTTAAACTTCCCCAAGATATTTATATAATAAAAGATGTGGCCAGGATTTGAATCCAAAGCAAACTAATCAATCTAATTTCAGAGCTCACCCCCCCTGCCCTGCCCCTTGTCACCATACACACACACACTGTGCAGTACAGGGGACTGAACACAGGTCTTCACTTTGAGCTACATCTTCAGCCATTTTGGGGGTGGTGGTCCTGGGGATCAAACTCAGGGCCTTGTGCTTACTAGGCAAGCGCTCTGGCATTGAGTTAAATCCCCAACCTCTCTGGCCCTTTTTCAATTTTTTATTTTGAGAAAGGGTTTGCTGAGTCACTAAGTTGCCCCAGTGGGACTCAAACTTGTGATCCTCCTGCCCCAGCCTTCTACATGCTGGAATTACAGTTACGTGCCACCACACCCAGCTGTGTACTAGCAGTTTTAAACACTGAATACGATTAAAGACACATAGTTAATTGACCATAATAAATTTTTCCAGAAAAGGGGGGGCAGGTTTTTGAAAGAGTATAAATTTGATTCAGATTGACATAGAACCTTAAAGGTCAATGATGAGTAAAACCTAACAGAACATATGCCAGTTGAGTGTTCATTTCCTAGAATGTTTATTCACATATACCTTACCTCATAGAAGGGAGGGGAGTTTGTCATTAGAATGAGAGCTAGTGTTTTTCAAATCATAATATATTTTATAGTACTTTACAATTTGCATAGCATGTTTACATGTATCAGATGAACTTCAAAATAATTCTGTGAACTGGGGCAGACGATTTTGTAAATAGGCACTGTTCTTACTTTACATGTAAGATTTAAGAGGCTTAGAATGGGTAAGTAACTTCTTTAAATAACACAATTCTCTCAGAATCTAAGAGGTGTCAATGACTGAATATACAATGAATTAGCTTTGGGTAGTTTATGCTCTGTTTTACAGAATAAAAATGAGATTTTTACAATAAACCAGAATAAAACTTCATTTTTGCTAGAAAATTTGGCTTTATTTTATTTCTGCTTTATCTACAGTGAACAATAGTACTTACTATTGCTAAACAGGCAAAAGCCCAAATAAGGAGGAAATAAAAAGCAGAAAGAAAAAGGTCACACAAGACAGAAATAAGAACAAATATGGATCATAAAATCCACACTGAGTTGGGAAAATGGCCCAAAAAATTATGAGATTAAGATCAATGATTACACAAAGCACTTAGCATTTTTATAATTCTTTTATTTTCTAAAGTGCTTTCAAAAATTTGTTACTATTTTATAATCCCTGAGAGATCACTGGGTGACATTAATAGCCTTTATATAACTAATCAAGAACATTTCAAAAATACTAGGAAAGTAAGCCATTCCTTTTGTTTAAAAGAAAACATCTTGTGATTCTAATCACAACACAAAGCCCTCAGTTCTTTCTGAACACAAAGTGATGTCATTTACAAACATTCCCTGCAGCACCATCGCTGCTCCAGTTCTGACAGAGGACTCACACTTCCTCTGATTAGGGCCCAACGCACTGGAGTGGTCTGCTCAGAAAGCTAATGACAATTCTTACTGTGCATTTTCAAACTCTTAGTCATTTTCAAACACATACAATGTGTTCTAATATCTCCCATTTTAAACAAACAAATCAAGCACACTAATTCCACTTTCGCTCTTATCCACCCCTCCCCGTTGTCACAAGTCCAGTTCTTTGCTACTTTTGGAAGCCCAGTTTCTCAGTACACAGAAAATAGTCATTACTTTTGAATGTGTAATAACACTTCAACTCTCTCCACACTGGCTTCTGTCCCCCTCATCCTCTCCAAAGTCTCCTTGTTAGGTCACTGAAGTCAAATGTATGCTTTTTAGCTTTTATATCTCATTTGACCCTACGAGCTGTACTTTACACTCTGTACAAACCTTCCTCTTAAAACCTCCTCCTCTTGACCCAACTCTAACTTTTCAGTCTCCTTTATTAGCTGCTGCTTCTCTCCTATGTGTTAGAACTACTCAAAGCCCTCTGAGCTCTTTACTATATACTTCATTTCCTAGGCAATCTCATGTACACCCTTAGCTTTAAATGTCACCTCTCTGATAATAAGTCTCATTTTTGTACCTCTAATATAATTTGTCTTCTGAGTTCCACAACTTAGCAATTCTGCTTAGCCGTCTCATACTCACTGCAGTAGTCAATAAGCCCATATACAACAGAAACCTAACCTGTCTGTCCTTGAACTTTTCCTATGTCACTAAATGGCTCCACCCCCACCCATCGTGTTGCTGTTGCCAAGAACCTACCACACTCAAATGTTACCATGTCTGTTCCTATTACCAACCAATGTATCTCAAATGTATATGCTTCTTTTCATCTCTACAGTCACCTCCCTGGTCAAGGCCCTCTTAGCTTGGGCAAGCTGTTCCAATAGCCTATTAACTAGCTTCCTTCTTCTATTCTTGCTTCCCTCCAATTTGTTCTCCATACAGAAACTAGACTTTTAAAAAAAATTTTATTTTAATGATACATTTTAGATGTACATAATGATAACATTCATCATAGGAGATTTGTATCTGTACATGATATATCTTGTTTCTTTCTTTCCTGTTCTCTTCCTCTTCCTTCACCCCCTCTTCCATCCTTATTTACAAAAGCTTTGTTTCCATTTTTTCCTTCCATTTCTTATTTCTCTTGTCCCTCTCTTCCTTTCCCCCTCTTCCTCCCTTGTTCCCTTTCCCATTTGGACATTTTCTTCCCTTTCCCAATATAATGCATTTTAGTCTTACTTACACTTTCAGTTTCTCACACCAGAGAAACAATGTGGTATTTAACCATGTGTGTCTGATTTATTTCACTTGAGAGTATGGTCTCAAGATGCATCCATTTACCTAGAAACGTCTTAAGCTTACCATTCTTTATGGTAGAGTAGTACTCTATTGTATAAAAAAAAAAAAAAACCACATTTTCTTTATCCATTCCATGGTTGATGGGCATTTGGGCTGTTTCCAAGATACAGCTATTATAAACTGTGCCGCTATAAACATGGGTGTGCATATGTCGCTGTGGTATGATGCTTTTAATTCTTTTGGGAAGATCCCAAGAAGGGGAATAGCTGGGTCAAACAGAACCTCTAGTTCTAGTTCCCTGAGGAATCTTCGCACTGATTTCCATAGCGGTTGCACCAGTCTACATTCCCACCAACAATGCAGAAGGGTTCCTTTTTCTCCACAGCCCCTCCAGCATTTGTTATTGGCTGATTTGTTGATAATAGCTATTCTTACAGAAACTAGACTTATCAAAAATTTATGTCATGTCCCTAACACCCTTAAATGCTTCTTTGTTGCATGTATAATCGTAATGTGGTCTCACGTGAATCCACCCCTGCTTAGGCCTGCAGCTTCAGCTTTGCTACTTTGCCACTATGTTTGTGTCTTTATTATGGCTACTTCTCTTTCAGTTCCTCATATTCACCAAACTCTTTCCACAATGTGTTGGGAGCAAAATAGTCCAAAAATTAAGAGGTAGATATTAATAATTACATTATTTTCCTATGCTTAGAATGTTCATCTACCCTCTCCACCTTGTCACCAAGTCTTTATTAACCCAGTTCTTCTACTGAAGACACCTTTTCCCGCATGTTTGCCTTACCAAGTTCTACTCATTTTTAGGATTATGATTGAATATCATCTCCATGAAGTGTTCCTGGAAAAGTGTTCTATATAAATTGAGATACTTTTTTTTCTTTCTATGCCTGAAGATAATTTCACATGCCCATGTTATGACATTTACTATGGTATTATAATTACTTAAAAATAATCTCTGTCACATTGGAACTATACCATGTGAGATACCCAAGTATAGGGCTGGGCCTATTCTTCAGCTCTTAGCATTTAGAAGGTGCCTAACAATGCTTTTTAATTAAACCAAAAGCCAGAAACAAGCATAAGCATACCTCAAAGTCTAAAAGCGATCCTAGCCTTGCAAATCTCTGAAAATGCTGTTTTGAATCTGTCGTTCATCTTAATTCTATTTTTGAGGTTGAATTTTGTCTTGAAAAAAATGAAAAGCTTAAATTCTTAAGAATCAGCATTTGACAGCATGGTATTGGCAAAAAGATAGACCCGAGGATCAGTGGAACAGGTTAGAAGACACAGAAACAACTCCAAACACTCAAATACCTCGTCTTGGACAAAGGAGCCAAAACCCCTCACTCGAAGAAAGATAGCCTCTTTAATAAATGGTGCTGGAAAAACTGGCTTGCCACATGCCGAAAACTAAAACTAGATACATGTCTCTCACCATGTACTAAACTAAAATCGAACCGGATCAGAGATCTAAACGTTAAAACAGAAACACTAAATCCACTGGAAGACAAAACAGGAAGAACTCTTGAAGACATAGGGATAGGAAAAAAATTTATGAACAAAACTCAGACTACATGGGAAACAGCACAAAGGATCAGCGCTTGGGATCACATCCTATTAAAAAGTTTTTGCACAGCAAAAGAAATCACCAGAAGAGTGGCACAAAAACCCACAGAGTGGGAAAAAATTTTTACCAATAAATTTATCCTCCGATAAAGGTCTAACATCTAGAATATATAAAGAACTCAAAAAAATCAGACCCCCCAAATTTAGAGGCCCAATCCAAAAATGGGCATCTGAAATGAATAGACACCTCTCAGATGAAGAAATACGAATGGCAAACAAATATATGAAAAAGTGTTCAGGGTCATTCAAGAGATGCAAATCAAAACAACACTAAGCTTGCATCTCACTCCAGAAAGAGTGGCTATCATCAAGAAGTCAACCAATAACAAATGTTGGCAGGGCTGTGGGGAAAAAGGAACCCTCCTCCACTGTTGGGAATGTAGGCTGGTCCAACCATTGTGGAAATCAGTGTGGAGATTCCTCAAAAAACTACAATTAGAGGTTCCATTTGACCCAGCTATTCCTCTGCTTGGTATCTTCCCAGAAGAATTAAAAACACTGTACCACAGTGATATATATACAACCATGCTTACAGCAACATAGTTTGTAATAGCTAAGCCTTGGAAACAACTCAAATGCCCTCAACTCATGAATGGCTAAAGAAGAGGTGGTTTTTCTATACAATGGAGTATTACTCTGCCATAAAAAAGGATAAACTTGAGATATTTATAGGTAAATGGATGTACCGTAAGAACATACTCTTAAGTGAAATAAATCCAACACTCATGAGTACATATCGAATTGTTTTTCTGGTATGAGAAACTGTAAGCATAAATAAGGACAAAAAAGTATAATAGATACTAAGTAAAAGAAAGATAATATTCAACATGGAGGAGAATTAGAAGGGCAGGAGGGGGAAAAGAAGGAAAGGAAAAAGAAAGGAAAAAAAGGGGGGATATGTAAATAAAGGTACTGTAAATAGGGAAGGGAGGGGTGGGGAAGAAAGGGGGAAACCAAGATGAATCATGTACAGGTACAAATTATGAGGAATGTGATCACTCTGTATACAATGTACCAATACATGTTCTTGGGAAAAAAAAATCGTTTGTTTTTTTTTTTTTAAAAGGAGTTGGCTATCAAGGAAAATATAGCAAATTATTACTATTTTAATAACAGTAGATATTAATAAGGGATGACTCAATATCATCCAATCTATGGCTTATCAATAATCTCTGAATAATACCAGCTATTTCACATTGCAAAAATCACCATAGAAGATTATTTTAATCAATTTATCAGTGTTTTTCATCTTACCATGTATTTAAAGATATTCAGAAAAACAATCCAATAGTGATTAAAAGTGTTATTATGCTGAAGTTTGCTGAAATCTGAGCTCTTCTGTATACTCATATCCATTAAGTTGAAGTGTTTATTAGCACAATTCTCAATTCTTACTAGGAACTGCAATTCAATGCTTGATCTCTTTTTGTTTTGTTTTGAGGCAGGGTCTCACTATGTAGCCCAGGCTGGCCTTGAACTCACGGTGACCCTCTTGCCTCAGTCTCCCAAGTGCTGAGATTATAGCCATGTGCCACCACACCCGGTGACTGCTTGATGTCTTAATGCTGTGCAGAAACCAGAAACACTGTGGACTTTCAGGTTCATATGCCTGAAAGGTCATTATGGAGGGGTAAGATCTTGGTAGGAAGCACCAGGAACAGGTGTCAGAGGAGAAGGCAGAATGAACACCACCCATTTATAAGAAAAATAACAGGCAGAAGAGACAGTGAGAGCAAACACAGTCTATCTCAGCTTACTTCAAAACCTTTCATTTCTTGAGCATAGTGAAAATAATTTTAGAGCTGAATATAAGATATCTTTTGCTAGATCGTTCTGGAAGGAACAATTTTTTGGAAATAAAAACCATATTAGAAATATTAACCCACAAGATTTAATACAATTTGTTATAGACTCCACATAATATTACAAAAATGAGGTCTGTGCTCAAAGCACCATGAACCTGAAATACTTAAAAATAAAAACAGATGAATTTCTTAAGGAAGTCTTTTAAAGTACTGTCTGATATCTACACTATAATAAAACAGCATCAAGTTTAAAGAAGTGAAACAAAACACGGTCACTATGGACCGTGGTCTTGTAAACAGCAGATTTAACAATGACAACTTTCCTTCCTTCCCTTCCTCCCTCTCTTTCTTTCGCAAAATTAAAAACAAATAGTGCCAGTTCCTCCCCTGGAATTTCTGGGTCTTTTTGCCTGTGCTTACCCTCAAGTGGCACCACATCAAAGGCTCTGAACTGTTACTTAATCATGAGAGTTTGTCATGGGTAAACATGATAAACAGAGCAACATGGTATTCTAGTTCACTTTAAACTACTTGGGACTATAGGACCGTGTAGGCACTGTAAGGCTGGGAAACTGAGGCTGAGGAAATCTGTATTGGGCAGAGAAAGTGTCAAGATTTGACTTCTAATGAAACATATCTAAGTGTAAATTAAAATTTTTTTAATTCAAACCTTTAGGGGAAAAAGGTTTAATGTTCCACATGTACTGAACAAAATAATGTCCCACTCTAACTAGATAATTTGTCAAAACCGGAGGTATGGAGGGAAGCTGAGAATCATGCAGTGATTCTCCTACAGTCATGAAAACTTCAGATGACCTTAGTCCAGTGTAGATGGCTTTACTGCCCCACAAACTCCGGCGCTGGACAGATGGGGATTTGCAGCATTAGGTGATGAGAGGTCCAGGGTAATTATCAGAACTAAACAGAAGTGTAAAGGGCACTGGCATTAGGTCACTGTAACAGAGTTATACTTTATATACTTGATCAGTAGTTTTAAAAGGCTATGGGCTAGTGTTCTGGTTATGTGGCCTCCTTATAACTAGGATTTTCATTCCAATAGAAAAAGGGAAAAAATATTGACTCCAGGTGGGAATAACGTTGCCTGCCTCCAGTTTGCTTCCCCTACCAGCCTCCTAGAAGCCACAGTATATCTGCAAGGCCCACACTGAGAACTGAGGGCTCCTGTACTCCTTCTTCTACAAATCCTTCTCAGGGTTCCTCCCCAGGAGTCCACTAGCAGTTCATTCAGCCACTTCCCATCTCTCTTCTCCAGTAAAAAGGCCCACCCCCAAAGCTCTGGAATGCTAGATGGGTCTGGGAAGCTGAAATTTTGTGGTGCAAAATTGCAATGGCTGGCCTAGGACAGTCATCACACCAGAGAAGAGTGGTCCTAATGGAGGCAAGGGACAGGGAAGGGAAGGGACACAAAGAAAAGATTCTAGGATCTGTTCAGGGTTTCTCAAGCTAGGCAACAATGACAGAGGGGGCTGGGTAATTTTTTGTTGTGAGGAGCTTCTGTGTGCTCTGTAGGATGGTCAGCAGCATCCCTGGCTTCTAGCAGGAGACCCTGCCAGTGGCGTTTCCCAAACTGGGACAACCAAAATGTCTGTGGACATTATTCCTGTAGAGCAAAACACCCTTATATCTGAGAACAAATAATCTGCTCTAGTAGAATCCTGTACATTAAGAGGAGTAGGAAGAAAATTTAAAAGAGAGAAGAACCTGAATTTAGACCCTTAGGAAAAGTGCAGAAACTAGTGGCTCTTGATTACACATTTCTCTCTCTTTGAACATTACTCAGTGAAGTAGAAATTTCAGAGCAAGTACAAAGACCCTAGCATTAGAGGCTAAAGACTGTGAGAGAAATCTGTAAGGACGAAGTCCAGCCCCACATTGCCTGCCCTTCACTGACAAGATGATCCCCATGGAGCTACTGAAAGGTAGCCAAACTCTTCTTTTAAGGCTCTGGCTTTAAGGCCTCTTAGGAGGCGACTGAAACGGGAGTTGAGGGTGAGAGAGAGGGAGGGATAAGAAGTTGGGAGATGAAGGGCTTACCACAGCTGAACTAAGCTTAAGCTTAAGACCAAGTCAAATTTGCCTTCTGAAAAGAGTAAAGGACTGAAACATATGAAAGGATTGTAGTGCAGCTTTTTAGTCAAATTTTCCCAAGCCAGGTGCCTGGTGTTCTCATTGAGGGAACTGGCAAAACCTAGAAAGACATTTACTACTCCCCAGTGTTCCCTGAAGGCCTTCAGGTGACTGTAACTAACCGCAGGAAAAGAAAAAGACCTTTTCTTTTCTGCTTAGACATTTATAAGGCTGTGTATGGAGAAAAGTCATCTGTATTCTTTTAGTTTCTGGGGCTCGCAAATAAAAGAGAAATGTTACATTTCTGTAATAGCTCATTTTACAGAGTTGTTCTGAAGATTATAGAAACACTAAAGACCCAGAGCAAAGGTGGGCACAGCTGGCTCCCTGCCCTCTTGCCTCCCCTTCTTCTTCTTCTTTTTTTTGGTGCTGGGGATCAAACTCAGAGCCTTGCACTGCTAGGAAAGCACTCTACCACTGAGCCAAACCCCCAGATCTTCCCCTTCTTTTTAACTCTCTTTCCCTTTTGGTCCATGTACACCCATACCCCCATCTGTGCCATCAGAGCTTTCCTTTTTCTGCTCTTATATACTGTATTTATTGGTGTGTGTCTCCATCTTACCAGATTTTCCTTTCTCCCTCTCTTCCTGATGACATGGCAGTGGTGATACTTATCATTAAGCACATCTAAATCCTTTCATCTCTAGTGCCATTTTAAAAGAGTGTTTGTCACTGACAGCAATGGGGAAGATATTAGGAAAAAGGATGCTGTTGCGAGAGTGACAAACTTCATCCTTATCACTGTTTTACTGTTGCAGTTCTAACTCACTCTCTCTGGGTGGAGACATGAGGGAATTTCTTTCTTTATGATAATGCAGGTCAATAGTTCAGCAGAAAACTTGAAGGGCACTCAAAGGATAGAGCAGCATATCTGGAGTTGAGATAGTCTGTGTCACAGAATGTTCCTAATGGACTAATTCTTTCACAGATAATAATCTTAAACTGTGGACAAAATACGTTGCTGGCATTGGAAAATAAATGAAAACATACTTCCCCCTCCATAAGAAAACATTTACAATGTCTGGGATGTAATCCAAAATTACTTGACAAATGAAGAATCAGGCAAATGTGATCCACTCTCAAGAAAAAAGACAATCAATAGAGATCAACCTTGATATGACCCAGATATAAAACTATAAGGGTAGATATAAGGTCTGTAAAGGCATTATAATTACACTCAGTGAAGGGAAAATATGCTCATAATAAATGAAAAAAATGAGAAACCTCGGCACAGAAATAAATATAACAATAAATGGAAAATTTAGAACTGAAAAATTCAGTATCTGAGATAAAAAGTTTACTAGACAGGCTTAAAAACAGAATGGAGATGATAAAAAAATCTATCAGAAAAAGGTCAATAGAAATTATCCAATCTGAAGAAGATACAAAAAAATTTTTTAAAAGAAGCACTCTTACAGACCTTGTGAACGATATCCAAAGGTCTAATATAAATTTTCTTTGGAATACCAGAGGGTAAAAAATGAAAGACTGTGGTAGGAAAAAAAATTTAAATAAATACTGAAAATATTCCCAAATTTGCAAGACATACATTTTCAAATTTAAGATGTTCATGAACTGCAGAACATTGATTATAAAAATATATGCCTAAGTTTGATAAAAATAAAAAACAAAGGGGGCTGGGGATTTAGCTCAAGTAGTAGAGCACTTGCCTGCCAACTGCAAGGCCCTGAATTCGATCCCTAGCACTAAATAAATAAATAAATAACACAGTAAAAGTTTTAAAAGAAAACAGAAAATGATATACATACAGAAGAATAACAATTTGAATTATGAATTTTCTCTAGAAAATATGAAGTCTGGAATTCAAGTGAAATAATATTTTACATATTTTGAGTAGTAGGGTGGAAAGTATGCTTTGTATACAAAGACAAAGAGAGGTCAAACTGAATGGATGTAAACAGAGTACAAACAAAAAGCCTGGAATGAATGTATTAATATCAGTAGTGCTTGTTATGTACCTACCCGCTATAATTTAATAAAAAATCTAGCACTCACCAAGAACAAAAAAAAACCCATTTCTTTAAATGTACCATGACATGAATTTAAACTGTATCTGACAATCTAGAAAATCTCTGTAACAATCTTGAGTAGCACACACCACAATTACTACAGAGGCTATCAAAGGGAAATTCAACTTTGGTATGTCCCACTACTGAGTTCCCACTGCCTCAATGAATCAGACATAATTAATAATAATGTGCTAAGCCAGAGATTCTTGACTTGGGGGAAAGATTCTAGTTATGCTCTTGCATCAAAATTGTTTGAGGAAAATATACACACAACACACAAACACAACAAATATGGCAAAATTTTGTTAACTGCTGAGTATACGCGTTGTGTAAGTCTTCAGTGTAGTATTTTCAGCTTTTTGAGTGTATGGAGCTTTCCATAATGAAAAATATTTGAAGGAAAATTAGCTGGAAAGGCTTTACTCAAATACTCTCCTTCCTTTTCCTCCATATTTTGATATACTCTTATTGCGGAGAAATGTCAAGATGTCAAATATACATTTTGAAAAAGAACTTCACATGACCCTGATATACATTAACAAATGCTAGAAAATCCACATGGATAAATACTAGAATGAGAACTAAGCTTCTTTTCCAGTTTGTCCACTACCACATTTGGCACACAGTAGGTTTTCAAGGAGTATTTGTTAAATGAATGAATGAAAAGTAGTTACACTAGATAGATGCTGAAGAATTTGGTAAGACAGTCTTTATAAAGCAAGATAGAATTGTTTTTAAACAAATTCTGAACATTATCTGGAAAAATTCTTGGTCAGAATATGTTTGGTATGTTTTCAAATAGGGAATGAAGCTGTGATACTCAGGCTTCTCTTGTACTTGTCCCTTAGTAACCTTCTATAATAGAGAAAGGTTAGGAAGTATAACATTTACTTAACTGAAGCTATTTCCATACATTTCTCACACTTCCCTGGAGCTAGCATCTGAGATTAACTTAAAAGGTCATAAAGAAATTCAAATTCAAGTTTTTTTCCACTTGCTCTATCTTGATAATTTGGAATAAATGCAAATCTATACTAATGTCATTTCATCTATAGCATTCACCTTTCCAAGGAGTTTACAAAAAGACAACCTGTAGGTGGATTTTTGACATGAAAGTCTTGCAGATAAAATAATATAGTGGTTTTCTAGATCAGTTATATACTTTCTTTGTCCCCAATGAGATAGCCCTAAGGAGTTAACTTTCAACATTTCTTCAGCAACTATTTGATTCAATAACCAATATTCAAACAGCACCCCCTTAGAGACTCTGTGCATGACCTCTAACTGCTTGGTGCCTAACTCTACACATATGTCAAACAGAGAGAAGAATAATTGCAAGCTACCTCCCAGCAACTCTAGAAGATTTAATGAGACAGGGAGCCAGACCTCCACAGTGAGTCAATGGCTCCCTGGGTAGAAGTTATGTTATTTGTGAGGTGCTGTGACTCCAAAGATAACAGTATTGTACAGGCACTATAAATAGCCATTTCTTGATTTGCCAAAGTATTTCTATTAAATCTTACGGGAAAAAAAAAAGCATGCTAATCTAGTAAGAAATGGCTCATGTGTTTGATGGAATGAAATCATCATACAGACTTTTATGTTTTCCAGTGAGGCAGGGAGGGACGGATTCAGGGGGTAGAGAGAGAGAGAGAGAGAGAGGGAGAGATCATCAATTCTTTTTCGGACAAATGGGTTTAAAAGAACGGACAGTGAGGAAGCTCTCAAAATGAATCTAGACTTATCACAACAGCCTGGTACCATGGACTATGTCCACTAATTTCAGCTTGCCCAAGGTAAAACTGGGAATTCGGCCTTGGTAAGAAAAGATATGGATCTGCTGATGAGATGTGATTTAATTCTTACAAAAAATGTGGCCCAATTTTAATTTTCATGATTAATAAAGTATTCAAAAATAAAGGCAGTAACAAACACTTAATTTTGGATTAGTGAAGTCACAGACTCCTTAAATAGTTCTTACAGGATGGTCATGCTCTCGTAAGTTAAAATGGATAAAATTGATTTTTTACACCAGATTAGCCACACAATATTAATCATATAAAATATTTCCCTGAAAGTCTTGGCACAAAAATGGGCCAATGTGTTCTGTTGTGGCTATTTTTTTTTCCAAAGTAAATTTAGATGGGGGAAAACTTTAGAAAGTAATCACAAATTTCAAAATCAATAAATTCAAATTGTTTTTAAGTCAGTAAATACACAGGGCTGCCAAATGCTGCAGGAAATTGATGTACAATCTGTTGGCAGCTGGAGCATGTGAAAAAATTTTAGGAAAGACCTTAAAATAACCAAACCTCTGAAGGCTCAACAAATCTTGTTTTAGTAAGACTATTTTCCTGGTTCATAAAAAAGATAAAGAAACAAGGGGTGGAATAACTAATTTAACTTAGGGTGTGGTGAATTATCTTGGGTATTTTAAACTGGTACTTTCATTTGGCCTGGGCTCAGAAAAAAATGGTTTACCATGGTGATTAAGAACAGCTGCTAGGTGGCATGGATTTAAGTTACCCAACTGAACCTAGGGGTGTGTCTGAAAACACGGGTAAGACAGTCTAAAAAACAAACCTAAGGTTGCTACCTCTGTTCAGTGAAAATTAGTGTTTTACTACCTTTTAAGGCCTCTTTTAACTGACCTGGCCTTGAACACTGAGTAAGTGAGAAGATTTTAGTTTTTCAACATTATGTACCACCACTGTTTACAGTTTACTTTATTTTAAGTTCCACAATTTTTCAAGATCGGGACGCCATTTAAATAAAAAAAATTCCCTTCTTTTAAAAATTAAGGTAAAATAGCAAATTTTGCCATTAAAATAGTTTTAGTTTGATACCAAAGAATCACTGTTAACACTTTGAGGATAACTGTTTATTTTATTGTTCATTTAAAAATTATAAAAGAAGTACACCTTTAATGGGTCCGCCTCTGACTCTTCATCTCAAACCACCCAATTCACAAGGGAAAACTACTGTGATTTGTTGTGTAACTTCTAGACCCTTTCTCAGCATACACATATACATACACACATGGGTAGTTTTTACAAAAATGCAATCCATTTTCTATACTGAAATTTGTTTTTATTTCATTGTTTCATCGACAGTCTTCTCTATCCATAGATACAAATCTACTACTCTGCTTTTAATGGGGGTAGTTATCTATGCACACATATCCATACATCCAGGCCTTTTCGCAACACACATATGTGCATGCCCATAACACACGCACACACATGTATATTATTGATAAGTTATTTCATTCATTCCATCAGCCTTTCCTAAATGCCTACCACATTTTAGGTATGATACTAGGCTGGACACAATAACTGCTGAAAGATGAAGGGTGGCAATTGCAGGTACTCTGAATATAGATGGGGGAAGGGGTGAAAAAATTTGCAGAAGTAGGTACACCTCAGATTAGTCTAGGGTGTAGTTAATAGCTGGGTAAAGAAATACCTACCTACAGGAATAGTCCACATTAGATTAGAATACAATAATCCAAGTTTACGGACTACTAATACCAGTATATGTCCTTTCAGTGTGAATGAACCATTCTCCATGTTTCCCTTTTTCAAAGTAAATATGAAGAAAATTATACTGAAACTAGGTTTTCAATTGTGCAGTTAATGATTAGTCTGAAATGTAACATATATTACAGAAAACAGAAGATTTAACGCTACAAGACCCACATCCTTGTAAAGGAAACAACCCAAGAAGAAGAGCTGACAATCATAAATATATATGCACCCAATACCAGCGTGCCTAATTACATACAACAAATACTGACGGACATGATTAACATTACAAGACCCTTTTTATGATTTAAATCACTCTGTAAGCATATGTATAAAACATACATATATGTACATGTAGACACATACACAAACTATACTGTAGCATACTAAATATTGAAGAATAAAATAAATTTGATCTATTTTGGTATTCTTGACAAAAGTAAATATAGTCATTTGATTTATATAGAAGAATTTTATTTATAAATTCAATGCTTTAGTGGCAGGCAGAAAACCACCCATATACAACTAGTCAATTTGAATTTTACACAGAATCATTACTGTTGCCTTGGAAGCCAGATTCACTTCAATCAAAATTTTATGTGGTATGTTCTATGGACAAAGTACTCTATGAAGCTCTAGAAAATAGCAGATGACAAAGTTCTTATTTTCAAAGGGCTTCCAATGTATTATCAAGGACATAAGAGTCACAATTAATTACAAACTTAAAAGCAGAACATAGAAAAAGAGATTGATTACATTTACAGTTATTGGGAAATGCTTAATGGAAGAGATAGGTTTAATTCCTCCCCTTAATTCACTAATACCACAATAGGCTTGGGTGGTATTTCAACTAGGAAAACAGGAAATAAAGGGCATTTAAAGTAGCATGGAAGGACACAGGTGAACAGCACAGACAGTTACATGAGTAAAGGCAAAGAAGTACTGTAGTACTGCAGAAGGCTGCCACGTACATGCTGAGGATTGTGAAGTGGCAGGGTAAGTCTAGCGTTTAGGGTGCCCAGAGAAGGCAGTAGCAGTGGGTCTGGAAAGACAAAAGAGGGCAGATTACAGAACAGGTAGGTTACATACCAAGTCTCTATCCTACCAGAAGTGAGGAAAGGGAATGACATGATCAGAACAACGATGCAATGAGTTAAAATGGAGGAAAAAAAAAAAAAAGAAGAAGAACAGGTAGAACAGGGACCTATTCTGACAAAGCTCTAATGAAGAGGTAATGTCAAGTTGACTAAGCACAGAAGCCATGGAAATTGGAAGATGGGAATAGTCTGAAAGGCACATTTTGGAGGCAAAACAATAGAGGATAAAGAGCTATTCATTCAAGGGAGTGAAAGACGAGAAGTGGTAGCAAAAAGCGGGAGATGAAGGGAGAAAGTGGAGAGGAAAAAAGGTAAGAGGAAGAGGAAGATGAATGAGTCTGAGATAAATATTTTCTTAGGAAACAATACTTGAAAGAAAGACAAATAATATTTAGATTCCCAATGTAACATGTCAAGGCAGCAAAACTCAAATGAGAGGATCTAACAAGTTCCAGGTACTCTTTTAATTGATGTTTTTCAGTAGGTGAACTGAGCTAAGTGGCTGCTATCTGTGTCAATGCCATGTCTGAACAAGTTTTAACTTCAAATGACAAATTTATAGACTTCCGTGTAGACTGCTGCATGCATTTGTCTGCTGATAAGAACAAAAACAACCTCTTTCTTGAGACAGTGAGAGGAAAACATGATTGCAAAGTGTTTATTTTTTTAATCCTACATGCATCAGGTAAATTTACCTAATTTTAAACAAAATTTATTAAATGCCTACTCTGTGTAAGGCACAGTACAAGAGTAAATATAATAAGACACAGATCTTGCAAACAAGAAGCTCTGAGTGTCATAAACACGCTCGGCATAAAGTATAAAATGATAAATTCAATAAGAGGTACAGACAAAATAGCACACAGTGTAACAGAGGAGGAGATTACTTTGATCTGGGAAGACTAAGGATGTGGTACTAGAATTAGGACAAAGAGAACTATGCTGTGCTTTTCATTTGACACTTTGTGAGTGCATACAAAGTGTAAACTAGTGACTTAAATGCAGTGTGACCTTGGGGTGATTTAGTCCAATTCTTCCACTTAATTCACTAAGAAGTCAATGCTCAGAGGCATAGAGCTAATTCAAGGCTGAACAGCACATCACTAGTACAGACGAAATTTGAACTGTTGTCTTCAGGCTGCAAGATACTACTATTTCTTCACTCTGTCTCCTCCAAATCGCTCAGCCTGAATATTTTGATCTAAAATGATCTAAAATCATTATTTCAAAAGGCATTCGATTCCATTTGTGAATTAAGTCTAATCTGTTATAAAATGTTTCCTCTAGTGCTGGTGATTTAGCTCAAGTGGTAGAGTGCTTGCCTCGTAAGCACGAGGCCCTGAATTTGATCCCTAGCACCAGAAAAAAAAAAAAAAGTCTCCTCCAGCAATTAAAACTTCCTTCATTTCTAACCAGTGGCTCTCTCGGGAGCTACACAGAACAAAGACATACAATCCTGTGGTCACATAATGTTAAGTGAAATAAATCAGACACACACACAAGCTTACAAACTGCATGGTTTCTCGTACATGAGAACCTAAAATATAAATAAAAAGCAAAATAAAAGATCCATAATAGGAAGTAGGGAGATAGATTTTGTCCAAATGGGAAGATGGTCAAGAGATGGAAGGAGGTGGGAGGGAAGAGAAGGAAAGAGGATGAAAAAAAGGATTAAGATGTGTTATGTACATGTACCAACTCCTTACAAGGAATGTACTCATTATGTAATGCAAAAATGTACCAATAAAAAACAAAAACTGACAAAAATTTAAAAGGGGCTGGAGATGTAGCTCAGTGCTGGCCTTGGATTCAATCCCCCGTACTGCAAAAATAAGCAGATAAATAAAGATTTGAAAACTCCTGTGGTCATATAACCATACTTCACACATATGAAGATCATCCTCATGTCCTTCCCCTCTTAATAGGGACTGACCATATCTGTTGCCGTGTTTGAAACATAAGCCCTGAGATTAGGCTGTCTGGGATTTGAATCTCAGATTCAACATTAACGAGGTATATGATCATAAGCAAAGCTACTTAATTCATATAATATGTATCTTCTTGTAGCTAATGGAATGTTTACATTCTCACTCAATGTAATAGCTAATAGAAATGACAGAGATTTGATAAAACTTTTGGTACGATTGTCAGAAGACTAGAGTTTTTCTACATACACTAAACCACCACTGAATGTATGGGGAAAAGTTAGAAAACTGAAAAAAATGGCAGTGTCTGTCTCTTTCCCCAGCTTCTCCCCCCTCCCTTTTTTTGGCACAGACAAGTCAATGACTGACAGGTGTGAAATACTGAAGACAACCTAAGTAGCAGTGTTTCACCACATAACCTATATGAGATGGGAAAGCACGGTTTCATTAAATGACCTATGCAGACGGAGCTTCTAGCAAAAGTATAGTCATTTTGTTGAGATAAAATATTTCCCATCACATATGGCACAAATGTGCTTTTTATAATTAGAAAGAAATACCTTGAGGGTAGAATTCAGATAGTTTTATAATTTGAAGAGTGCCTTAAATGTATTACTATAATAGAAAATGTACAAGGATCATACCATCTGTACTCATAGGTTCTCCAAAACAGTGTGGTACAAAAATGACTACATTTCCTAGTTTTGGAGGTAGGGTAGAAAGGGAGTAGAAAGGAAGAAGAGAAGACAGAATTGAATTTTTTCCTACTTTCAAATGATATATATCAGCAGGTAGAGTTGTGCAGCAATAACCTTATCTTTTAGGCACTGCAACTTATTTCCCATATTTCGATAGGAAAAATACATTGTATCTCAAATAATGACAAACTGACAGGAAATTTAATGACTGACAGTAATAGTACATATGTAGCTTCAGAGAATGAAAAACCAGTTGTAGATTCACCTAGATGATCTACAGATTGAACAGAGTTTATGGAAGTACACTGAGTGCCTTCAAAATAAAGGCAGAACTAAGAAATGGAAGATGCAGAGGACAGGGGTCATGGCACATGGGTGCTGCCCCCCAGCATCTCTTCTTTCTTTCATATAAATCAACATTTCTAGCTGGGCATAGAGCCACTCAGAATAAAGACAACACTCTACAGTCTCTTTTGCAGGTAGGTATAGCTATCAGACTAAGTTCTGGTCAGCATTATCTGGCAGCTTCTAGGCACCTTCCTCCAAAGAAAGGGATGGCCCTTTTCATCCCTTTCTTCAATCTGCTGTGTGGAGAGATGCCTCCACTTTTGACTCAAAATGAGAGCAGTACCCCAGGAATGGAGAATGGTGAGCTTAAGATTGGGTCTCTAGACATACAAGGTTTTCTTTCAATTTTAATTACATAATGTTGTACAAAATGCTCTTAAAACTATCATTTGTACATACCTATTTTCTTAAATTTTATTACTGGAAGTAAAAGGATATGAAAGCATTCTGAAGCTTCTGATACATGTGGCCAATTACTCTTCTGAAGGTGTAATTTACATGTGCTTCATCCCTGCCCTCCCAGCCCAACATTAGGAGCTAATTTTATCATTAATTGGTAGAGTTGTTTTTCTATTAAGGGTGTATATACCATATTACAAATACTTCTTCTCAATTTATTTGCCTTTCAATTTGGTTTATTATTTTGTTGTGCACAAACTTTATGTAACCCAATTAAATCCTTTTAAAAATGATTTTTACCTTTACTGTCACACAGTTTTCCTCCATATAAAGATTATATATATTTCTTGTATTTCTTTACTTACATTTAATATTTATTTTATGTGGAATTCATTTTTCCACACATTTAGGTGATTCAACCAATGTTTCCGAATATTTCTTTCCCTAACAGTTAAAAATTCCACTTTTATTTACTCTGATCTCTTGAACTAATGCTAGAGCATTTTAATTACTGTTGCTTTAGAAAATGTTTTTTAATACCACTTACATAAGTAAATCATATTATTTCTTTGTTTTCAAATGTCTGCTTTATTACCTACAAATAAACTCTAGAAATACATTGCCAGATTTGGCAAAAAGACAATACAGAAATTTTAATTAAATGACAGTAGTAGGAGGGGCAGAATGCAAAAATTTAAAACATTAAAATCTTGTTCTCTCTCTCTCTACTCCTCCTTCTTCTTTTGAGTCAGGGTCTCACTAAATGCCCAGGCTAATTTTTAACTCCTGGGCTCAAGAGATCCTCCCTTGAGTTTCTCAGCTTCTTGGGTACGTACGTGGGATCTAGGTGGCCCACCATGCCTAGGTTGAGCTGATTCTTGAGTCTCAGAACTGGAACAGCTTCAAAGATTGTCTAATTCAACTGCCTCTCTCCTCAGATGAATAAGAAAATTAAAAAATAAAAGAAAAAATTTAAGATCTTTCCATCATTCCCACTATGGGACGTTTTTCCATTTATTAAATTGTTTTTATGTCTCTTATGTTCTGTGGTTTAGATCACACAGTTAATTTTAGAGTTAAACTCAGAGGAAAATTTCTTAAGTATAGTTGTAGATTCCTTATATGTATTTATGCTATGATAACTAGGATCTCTAAATATTCTCTGTACTAATTAAAGGAAACTTTAGTTTTAAAATTTATTTTGTAACTGACCATCTTACTAGCACATTTTTAATAATGCTCACATATGTTACTTGATTATCTTGGGTTTCAACTTCAAATCATGATGGCATTTCTCACTTCTTTTACAATATTTATACTTCATTTTATTATCTTTCAAAACAACAGTAAACATAGAAGCAACAACTGCGACCCCTACCTTTCTTCTCCCCTAACTTTAGTTCTTAGGGCGTTCTACTCTTTTAACCTGTACAACAGCTCCTATATATCTGTCCTTCTGGCCACCTTTTTGTACAGTGGCCCCAATGTCAATCCCAAAATACACTGTAAATTCCTTGAAGGCTAAAACTGTTTTGCTAATCTTTAAAATCATGGTAGCACCTAGCACAGTGTCTTGCATAGAGAAAACACATCATTAAAATGATGGTTCTCAAACTGGAGATTGTTGGATCACTCTGAGTAATACTTTAGCCATTCTTTTAAGATCAAAATACATAGTATATTAACCACTGATATGCTGTATTTTGTTATGAAATTTTGTTTTACTTTTTCCACAGAACAGTCTTAATATTTTCTTTATTAACCTCTACTCGTCCTATGGTACAATAAAAAAAAAAAAAAACCAACTCAAAGCTCCATAAATCATGCAAATCCCCTGCTCTGGAGAGGGGTTGGATCTGGATATACAAAAACTCTTAAATGATTCTGATGATCTACCAGATGTGAGATCTACTAGTCTCATATTTTTAGCATTTCCTCAAGATTCTGTTTCAGAGCCAGGGGCCCAATTTTTAATAAATCTCCCTACATGACTCAGATAAAGGTAGGTTTGGAAATCTGATTTAGATAGTCATTCAAAGAAGAGCTCAGGATGTAGGCCCAAGCACTGATTCTTTGTATTATTTCCCGTGCAGTCTGGGTTTTGTTCACAAATTTTTTTCCTACCCTTATGTCTTCGAGAGTTCTTCCTATTTTATTCTCCAGTAGATTCAGTGTTTCTGTTTTTATTTTTTGATCTTTGACCCACTTTGAGGTTCCATTTGATCCAGCTATTCCTCTACTGGGCATCTTCCCAGAAGAATTAAAATCATCACACCATAGCGATATATGCACAACCATGTTTGTAATAGCTAAGTCTTGAAAACAACCTAAATGCCCAACAACTAATGAATGGCTAAAGAAGATGTGGTTTTTCTACACAATGGAGTACTACTCTGCCATAAAAAAGATAAGCTAGAGACATTTGTAGGTAAATGGATGCACCTTGAGAACATACTCTTAAGCGAAATAAATCAGACACTCATGAGTACACATCGAATTGTTTCTCTGATATGAATAACCATAAGGGTAAATAAGGTCAGAAAGGTGTAATAGATACTATATAAAATGAAGATAATATTGAAAAGAGAGGAGACTAGAAAGGGGGAAGGGGGGAAAAGAGAGAAGGGAAAAAGGAAAGAAAGAGGAAAGGGAAAAAATGGGAAATATAAATAAACCTGCTATAAATAGGGAAGGGGGGAACAGAAGGGAGGGGTGGGGGCAAAGGGAGGAAAACCAAAATACATCATGTGCAGGTACAAAATAACCATGATGAATGTGAACATTATGTATACAATGTACCAATACATGTTCTTGGTTAAAAAAAAATTAAAAAAAAACAAAGAAGAGCTCAGTTTTATTTTACCTCATGTTTTCTGTTTTTTGTAATTTTCATATATACAAATGAAAAAAATTAGCAAGATATATCAAGAAAAAGGTAATCTTCTCTCTCACCTCTATCTACTAAAGTGATAAAAAGTACCAGTGATAATTTCCTACTGGTATCTTCCATACTTCTTACTTACACTAGACAAAGAAAGAGGGGGGGGAGTTTGTGTGTGCGTCTGGTTTTTTGTTTTTATCAAAATTAATAAAAACCACTGTTTCATAATTTGGTGGTATGTTTAAAATATGTTATCTTAAATGTGTTATTTTAAATGATAATGAATGTGCTCAGAACCATTTAGGACACATACTAACAACATGAAAACCCATTTTTTTGCATGTATTACAGACTTAAACATAACAATGAGTAAAAAAAATTTTTACTTCATTTGTAATTCTTTAGCAAGAATAGGAGTGATTTTGGGAAACTCAGGTAGGAAGTTCTAAAATTGGAAGCTAATATACCAAAGGACAACAAGCAGCATCTTAAAAACCAAGAGGATATTGCTGATACTAGAGGCTAAAAATGGCATATAAAGCTTTCTTTACTACACTGATAATTAAGTAATTAAAAACTACAAAAAAGTCCTATTATAATTATTATTTATATATTATAAACAATATTTATAATATATTAATATAAATATTTATATTTATATTATTTTATTATACTGGAATTTTTTTAGTTTTGTTTCTTCTTTCAAGTTCTATCATTTCTGTATTACGAATAGTTGACAATAAGGAGACGTCTTTTTGTCTTTCCATTTCATAACACAGACTTTTCCTCTCTGATATGCTAACATTTCTCCCTTTTCCAGTTTTTTTCTTTTGCAGACCTTTTGGCACTTCCTTCCTATTTGGCCTCAGTGTCTCAAATGCGTCTCTTTTTTATTGTAAAAGGATATCACTGAGTTCTGGAGAAGTACAAAAATTATAGCTAGTGTATTTATGATGAGTTTTTATAGATATTAGCACAAAATTATGGGTTATTTTTCACAAAATAAACATGAATTAGTAAAAGAAAGTAGCCAGAGCTTATTATTAGATTTCACTAGAAACAAACATCAAGGGCAAATACAACATTCTAAATAAAAAAGTATACAAAAAATAGTCGATATACAACAAATAAACAGATGTACGAGTGTATTTCACGCAAACAAGAATCGACTGGTTGAAATGACACCTGCCCGAGCAATGCTTGGGATAGTCAGTATGTAAACAAAGTTGCTGTCCGAGTGATGCTTGGGGTAAAGAGTCAAGTGGTTAAAAGCAATACTGACTTTTTAAATGTCAAGTGCAGGCTCCTGTTTTTAGTCTCTCATGATTTAATCTTGTTGAAACCTTTCATGCATTCATCTCCTCTTTCTTGAAATGCTCTCCTCCATCAGCATCTAAGGTATCACACACCTTCCATTTCCAGTTGTCTAATACCATTATCTCTCTATATTATGACTTTATACCAGTTAGAGTGGACCCATCTCAGTCTTTCTAATATTACTACCCCTCTATATTCATGACTTCAATTATACCAGTTAGAAAATAACTACAATTCTGAATCTCTAGTACAGATAGATATCTCTGTAGAGCTCAATTTGGTATATATCTAAGAATCAGCTCCCAATGCCTGATGGTAGTTATATATCCAAAACTGGTTCATCATGTTCTACCTGAAAAAGTCACTAATTCCCTTACTGAAATGGACCCATGACCCCTTCCTTTCCTATCCCCAAGTTATTCAAGTAAAACATCTGGGAATCATTTGAGATTCTTCCCTTCTACTTCCCAGATCTAATTACTAAAAACTACAGATCCTCTTAAAACTGTCTATTTCTATCAATTCCACTGCTTCATTTCTTACTTAGGCAATAACATATTGGGTAATAACATATTGTCTCCTTCAAGATTTCTCTCCTTCTAATCTCATTCCCTTGTGGTTAAGTTTCTAAGGGAGAAGAGTTCATCTTAATTTTTCAACAGCTCCAGTTATCTACAATCTGAGCTCTCTACTTCTTTGTGTGGCATAAATACACCTGTCTACTCTGCAGCCTCATTCTACCACTTCCAAGGCAATTTCATGCTCTAGCAACAATGAGTATGTTCTTCCACGCCCCATTCTTCTGCTCTACCAGTTTTTCCATTCGTCTCTCTGGAATGTTCTTGCCCATTCTTAGAGATCTATTTATATACTAACTTATCTAACAGCATTCTCCTTTCTCTAGGACTTTGTTGTTCCTTATACTTTATCGATTAGATTCTAAACTATAGCTTTGAAGATCCATAGCATTTACTCAACACATTGAGGGGGGGATACTAGGCACTGAACCCTGGGCCTTTGCACCGTGCATCCCAGACCATTAAAAAAAATTAAAAAAAAATTTAAAAGGGTCTCATTAAAGTCACCAAGTTGCCTAGGTCAGACTCAAACTTTCAATCTTCTTGCCTCAGCCTCCCAGAGTGCCGGCATTATAGGCATGTGTTACCATGCCCAGCTTCAATGAATACTTCATTGGACAAATACTGTTTGAGCAACTATTGTTAGCCAGAAACCATCCTTGGTGTTAGGTTATGGTGCTCAGCAAAAAGCCATAATCTCTACCCTTGAGCCATTTAAGATGTGCAGTAGACAGTTTATAAAGAGTAATTCCTAAAGTGTATATTAAAAGCTTGACAAGAAGCTATGGAAATATTTACTGGGAGATATACAAATTTTGTTGAGGAAATCAATCTTAAACAGCACCTAGAAAGAGGCAAAAGGCAAGTGGATAAAAATAGGGGTGGTGACACTAGAGAAGACTAGAAAAAACTGAGGCACAGATACCACAAAAGGAGGAATGGTAGAAGAACCTGGAGAGCCACAGGAAGCCACACTGTAAAGGACTAAGAGAAGTATGAGCTCCGAGCACCCAGTTACTGATTCAAATTTTGTCCATGAATGAACCACTAAATTTAACACCTGTTTTCTAAAAGCAACACATACTTGTATCATAAAAAGAAAAAAATATTTCAAATAAAATTCTTCCTTGAGGAAAAATCCATCCCATGGTACCTACTATGACTAAGCACGGAGGAAATAGAATAAACTAGGGCAGTTTTACTTGCACATCTCCAGGCTGTGTGAAAATAAAAACAAGTGAGACTCAGAACTCTCAAAAGTTATCACAGTTCTAACCATGAACCTAGTGTGCCAAGCAACATATTAAATGTTCACTTTTGAAACAGGAGGAATACATTTTACCTTTTTATTTGAGATAGAAGATTAGATTCTAATCTTTTTTAGTTTTCCATTCACATGAACAATGTAAGTGGGATCATACTTCTGTATTACAGGTACATTTTTCTGAAAGTCTGCGAATACTTTAATTTAAAAGCCATGGACAGCAACCTTAAGGAGCTCTGACCATGCAAAATGTTTCATAAATAGTTCCATGTGCACTGTTCATCTGGACTCTCACTAGAGACGGATAATGACCTTGTATTTTGTACTCATTTATTCTGAATTAGCCAAACCTTCTGTTTTTAATTACATACTTAATTCACCTAGCACGGTCTAATTACACAAAACAAAACATCATTTAAACAAAAGGTGGCCTTGAACTTAATCTATCAAAACACCAGTTAGTTTTAAAAGTTTTCAGTTCTTAATAAACTGCCAAGACATGCGATAGTAATTTTCCAAATGTGATCATACGCTTTTATAGTAACAGATTTACTACATAATCAAACATCTGTATATACTTTGAAAACTTGGTGTACTGTCTCACTATAAATGCAAATCTGCTTAAATTTTTAATAGACCTTAAAAATCTTAAAGCTGAAATTCATAGTACACAATAATTTTTAAATATTCAAGATCATTTTGGCCTTGAAATGACAAGTTATCATAACCATGGCTGCTTATTTACAGAATGGTCCAGAACTTGGCATAAATTCATAAGTGGAGTTTTCCCTAACTCCTCACAGTATAAATTTAGTAGCCCTTCTCTGTGCTATCACAGCATCTTACATAGTTCTGAAATACCAGCATTTACAACACTGAATTGCTATTACTGGTTTAAGGAACTGTACCCTAACTACATTGCAAACTTTGTGAATGTAGAGTTTGTGTCTATTATTTCTATATTACCAACATGCAGCACAGTAAGTGACACAGAGGAGGTCCTCAGTGTAAACACTGAATTATTGTATTCAAACAATGCTGTAAAGCTATCTCAATTTTCAGATTACATGATCTTGTATACAGAAAATTCTCATAAACCCACAAAATACCTATTAGAACTAATAAATGAGTTTTATAAGGTTGTAAGATACAAATTCCATATACAAAAATCAACTGTTTTTATATGACAGTAATAAACAATAAAATTAAAAACAATTCTGTTTATAATTGAATCAAGACCAATAAAAATTTAGTAATAAATTGAACAAAAGAAGTATAAAACTTATTTTTTGAAAACTGAAAATTATTACTGAAAGAAATTAAAGAAGACCCAAACAAATAGAAAGACATCCTATGACCACAGGTTAAAAGACTTAATATTATTAAGATAGTAATACTCCCTCAAATGGATCAATGGATCTAGAGTCAATACCATCTGTAACAAATCTTAGTTGACTTATTTGCAGAAACTGACAGGCTAACTCTAAGGAAATTCAAGGAACTCAAAATATCTCAAAAATACAATAGAATATTATTCTGCCTTAAAAAAAAGAGGGTAATCCTGTCACAAGATGCAACATAATCGAACCTTGAGGACATTATGCTACGTGAAATAGATCACTCACAAAAAGATAAATAGTAAATAGTGTAGGATTTCACTTAGATGAGGTATCTGAAAATAATCAAATTCACAGAAACAAAAAGTAGACTGGTGGGCTACCACGGGATGGGAGAAGGGGAAAAGGAGAGTTACTCAATGGTTTAATGGGGTTTTTTTTGGGGGGGGGTGTTGGGGATCGAACTCAGGGCCCTGAGTCTGCTAGGCAAATGCTCTACCACTGAGCTAAATCCCCAACCTCTCAATGGGTATAAAGCCTTAGATTTGCAAGATGAAAAGTTGTACAGATCTGTTTGATTACAATGTGAACATACTTAATATTACTGAATGGTACTCTTTCACATAGTTGAAATGGTGAATACTACTTTTTACCAAAAGATTTTTAAAAGATTTAAAAAATACTGCCAAAGCAATCTTAAAAAGAATAAAGTTGGAGGACACATAATTCCCAATTTTAAAACTTACTACAGTGCTATAGTAACTAAGACAGTATGGTAATGGTGTAAGAATAAGTTATAGGTCAGTGGAACAGAATTGAGAATCTAGAAACAAATCCACTTATGGCCAAATGATTTTTGACCAGGATGCTTAACCTCACACAATGGAAAAAGACTTGTCTTTTCAATATATGGTCCTGAGACAAGTGGCTGGTTACACACAAAAGAATGAGACTGGACCTTGATCTTGTGCCAAAAAAGAACTCGAAATGGACCAGAAACCTAAGTGGAAATGAAAACTGTAAGACTCTTAGAAGAAAACATGGCTGCAAATCATTGTAATCATTTTTCTGGAAAAAGTTTCCTAACTATGACACCAAAAACACACACACAAAAGAAACCAGACCTTGTCAAAGTTAGGGGAAAAACGTTATCTGGGTGTGGTGGCACCTGCCTATAATCCCAGCACTTCGAGAGGTTGAGGCAAGAGAACCACAGTTTCCAGCCCAGATCAGGTAATTTAGTGCTTAGTGGGACCCTATTTCAAAACACTGTAAAAAGTAAGAAAAGGGCTGGGGATATTGCTCAGTAGGAAGGCCCTGGGTTCAAATCTCCAATACATAAAAATAAAAAAGAGCTGGGGATGTATGTGAAAGCCTTGGGTTCAATCCCTAGTACCACAAAAAAAAAAAAAGTTTTATGTTAAAGGATACCATGAAGACTGAAAATATAACCCACATAATGGGAGGAAATACTTGCAAATAAAATAGCTGACATGGGATTTGTTTGTAGAATATAAAGTATTCTACAATTCAGGAATAAAAGACTGATGATAACCCAATAAAACAGGCAAAGAATCTGAAAAGATAGTTCTCCAAAGAAAACACGTAATAAAGGCACAAACAGATACTTGATATCATTAGCTACTAGGGAAAAGCAAAACAAAACCATGGTGAGATACCATTTCACATCCACCTGGATGCCCATAATCAAGAAGACAGATAATGCCAAGTTCTGCAATGAAGCAGAGAAACTAGAAATGTCCTATACAGCTGACAGGAATACAAAAATAGTACAGCCACTTTGGAAAAGGGTCTGACAGTTAAACTTTCTCAAAAGGTTAAACACAGCGCTATCACATGATTCAGAAACTCTACTCCTAGGTTTTTACCTAAGAGAAATAAAAACATACTTCCACAAAAAAATGTACAAAAAATTGCTCACAGCATTATTCAGAAAAGCTAAAAGGTAGAAACAACCTAAATATCTACTGATGAATGGGTAAACAAAAACTGGGCATATCTTAAAATACTCAGCTATAAAATGTTCTGAAGTTCTGATATATGGATGAACCTTGAAAACATTATGCTAAGAAACCAGATATAAAATGCCACACTTACATGATTCCATGTAGATGATATCTGCAAAGTAGGCAAATGTATAGATTTAGAAAGTGAACTAGGGATTGTCTAAGGCAAGGAGTGAGAGGAGGAGGGAAAGGCTAGGGGTGACAACTAGGGGTACTGGCTTCTGGGTTAATGAAAATTTTCTAAAACTGACAGTGATTCTGCGAATATACTAAAAACCACCGAACTGTACGCCTTAAATGAGTGAACTGTAGAGGAGGAGGGAGGAGGGAGGAGGGAGGAAGAGGAGAAAGAGGAAGAGCTACTACATTGTTGGCTCCAAAAGTGGAGGAAAAGGCTGGGAACCAAGGCATATAAAGGAATACAGCTCAGATGCTGAAAAGGTAAGAAACTCGAGATTCTCCTTGAAAGTCTCCACAAAAAGTAGGTCCTTCCTTAGCCTTTTAATACTTACTTTGGATTTCTGGTCTCTAGAACCATAAAATAATTACTTTCTATTATTTTAAGCCACTAAATTTGTGGTAATTTTTTACAGCAGCCACAGGAAATTAATACAGATGCTCCTTGCCTTATGATGGGGTTGCATCCTGATAAATCCATCCTAAGTTGAAAGTGCACTTAACATACCTAATAGGGAACATCATGTCCTAACAACCCAGTACAATGAACAGTGTCCCCTCATGATCACATGGCTGACTGGTGGCTGTGCTTTGCCGCCACTGCCTGGCATCATGAAGGAGTATACACTACATGTGGCTAGCCTGGAGAAAGATCACAATTCAAAGCAGTTTCCACTAAATGTATATGGCTTTTGCATCATTGTAAAGTCCAAACAAGTAAGTAAGTAAAACCATAGTAAGTCAGACACTGTCCACACAAATTTTGCTGCCTGGAAGTAGGGGAGTGCTGTAACAATCTAAAATTATGAAAGTAGCTTTGCAATTGACAATAGGCAGAAGCTGAAGGAAATATGAGATAGAAAAAGCCTAGATTTTCTTTGGTAGAACATTAACAGCTTTGCTGGTGATGCTTCAGCAGAAGTGAATGTGCAACAGAAATTGTAATTCATCTCTCTACTAATGAGGGCTCAGAAGGAAATGACATTTTTAACAGAAACCAAATGAAAGATTACTTTTGTTATAAAGCAGCAGAAAGCTTTGTTCATGTATTATCCTACTTACGTGGAAAGCAAAACTTGTAAGTGATGAACTTAGATAGTTTTGGTAAGGAAATTTCTAAGAAAGTACTGAAGATAAGATTTACATTCTTTTTACTGTTCACAGTAAAATTCAAGAGGAAAGACATAGATTGAGGGAAAAATTGAGCAAAAATCTAAGCAAAACCAAACGAAAACATTGGAAAATTCTCAGCCTATCAGATTTCAAACAATGTTCAAATCAGGAGATTCACTGTTAGGAAAGCATGTTCTGGGAAGAAGGTCAAGGATGTGGCCGGACAACCTTTTGCTATTGCTAAAGACATTGGATACGTGACTCATGGATCTTCTCCACCATCTAAGCAGAAGCCAGCAACAGAGATGAGATTATCCAGGAAAGATCTGTGAAAGATCCTCTTGTCTACTGACACAAATCCCTGTGATACAGACAGAAGACCCACAATGTTTTTGAAAACTTTATACTAGCAGAAACATTCACAGCTTGGATTGAGACAGCAGTGGGATGAAATCAAGGATTCTACAAGGCTCATGAAATAGGCTGATAAAATACTTAGCTATAAATAATGTACTTCCTTTCAAGAAAAAAGAAGGCTCTCTCAGAAAGTGGAGTCTTAGCCCTAGAGAGCAGAGCCTTGAGCCACATAAATTACTCCCAGGCCATGAAACCTAATGGAATTTTCACTACTGGATTTTGAAATTGCTTGGGACTGGTGACTCCTTTTTTTCTCCCATCATTTTTGTAATGCCTATAACTTTTATCTTTTGCCTGTTCTACCACTGTATTGGGGGGGCAAATAACTTGTTTCCTAGCTTTACGAGACTACAGCTAAAGAGGAATTTTGCCCCAGGATGGATGATAACTAGAGAATAACCCATTGTGAAATTTTGGGCTTTTAAAATGTTGATATTTACATGAGATTTTTGCATTTTGAGTTGATTCTATAAGGTGTTAAGACACTGGAAGATACCGGGATGGAGTGAATCATGTATTTTGCACATAGGACAGACATGAATCCTTTGGGGACCACAGGGCAGACTGGTGGTAAGCTGTACAATTCCTAAAGATGTCCATGTTCTCAATTCTGGAATCAGTCAATGTCTCTTTATATGGCAAAGATTTTAAAGATGTGATTAATTTAAGAATCTTGAAATGGGAAATGAGCCCTAAATGCAATCACAAATGTCCTTTTAAGACAGAAGCAGAGGATAATTTTACACACGTGAAAAAGCTCATGTAACAGAAGCAGAAAGAAGGAAAATAAGAGAAAAGATACTATACCATTGGGTTGGAAAATGGAGGAAGAGCTATCAATCAAGATTCACTAAATACAGCTCTAGATGCTGAAAAACAAAACAGATTGTCTCCTATATCCTTTAGATGAAATACAGCCCTTCTGATAGTACAATTTACTCTCATTAGATCTGGTTTAGATTTCCGGCCTCCAGAATTGTAAAAGAATAAATTTCTATTGTTTTAAGCCTTCAAACTTGCAGTAATTCATTATGACAGCCATAGGAAACCACCATAAACACCTTCTCTCTATATATACTCATTCCTTGAGAGTCCCTTGAGCATCCATCAGTCTCATGGCTTTACATACTATCTACACCCTTGGTGACCCCAAACTGCAGACTAGATCTCTCTCCTGAACTCTCACCAGTCTATATGACTTAATACTTGTATGTCACTTAGATGTAGAAGACATACTTCTCTCTTAAAATCTGAACTTCTGATCCTTTCATACCCAAAAAGATTCACCCACCATCTTTCCTAACTCAGTGGTAGGCAACTCTATCCTATTTTTTCCAAACAAAGCACCTTGGACTTGTCCTGAGTCTTCTGTTTCTTTCATTCTCTTATTCAGTCAATCAGGAATTTTATTGTTTTCTATCTTCAGTACTGTCAGGAACCTGATCAGTTCTTACTAACTCCAATCCTGTTAGCCTACAAGATTGTTTCTACCTCTGCTTCACTAGACGGACTCTCAAAGGTGACAAGCATAAACTTTTAAAGTCAGTCACAGATCAAGTTAGTTCTCTATGGTTACCTATTTCTTTTAAAATAAATGCCCAAATCCTCACAGTGTCTTCTATAGCCTACTATCTTGTCCACCCTGTCATTTCCTTGACCTCACAGCTTATGCTCTGGCCATGATTCATTCAGCTCACACAAATGTGCCACTTTGCTATCTTCCCAACGAACCAAACAAAGCTTCTCTGTCAGCTTTGCGATGGTAGTCCTTCTGATTGGAATGTTCTTCCCCTAGATATCCAAATGGTCATGCTCTGCTTGATTCCTTACCTCCTTCAAGTCTTTACTTAAATGTTACATTCTCAATGAAGCCTCTCCAACTATTCTAGTAAAAACTGCAAATCTCTCCATCTAACATTGGCCCCGTTACTTTATCTGGCCCTTTCTTTTTTCTTTCCATAGCATTCATTATCTTTTATGATAGAGAGTGACTTCTTAATTTATTATGGTTACTATTTTCTCCATGAGAATGTATGCTCTGTGACCGCAGAGATTTTTGTCTGGTTTATTTGCTAATATACTACTAGGTATATATTAGAGTATCAGACAAATATTATCCAATTTTAGCTATTCTTGGACTCCTTGCTCTTCCACATACAATTTAGAATCAACATATCAAATTCCGTAAAAAGTCATTATGACGATGTTAAATGAATGTTGAATAATGGTTAAACCCCCCAAGAACACAGTAAAGTAGCTAAAAGTGTTACCAATGTAGTCATTTATCAAAGCTTTTCAAAGAATCAAATCACAAAAGAATACACAACATAAACTCCATCTATATAAAGTTAAAAACCAGGAATCCCAAATAATGTATTGGTTAAGAATACATTTCTTCATAGTAAAGCTATGAAGAAAGGAAGGGAATAATTACCACAAAACCAAAAATAGTGGATACTTCTACAGGGAGGGTTTCCAAAGTACTACCCTTTAAATTCCTTAATGAAGTGTTAGATACTTTGGTATATGTGTAATTATTCTTTAAATTTGTGTGTATAATGTTCAGTGTGCAACATTTCGAAATAGAAATATAAGAATTATAAAAGGTAAAAATAGAAATATACAAATGAAATCGACCACAGAAAAACAAATATAATTCATATATGCTAAATTTTGGGTTGATATTTTAAAATGATATATACCTTGAAAAAAAGAGCATAGATTATAGAAAAAGAATGCATATATTTTCCCTCTTTATTATAAAAAACTCAAACATCCATAGAGAAATTAAAATAATAGTGTAATAAATTTGCATTATCAGCTTTCCTGTTATTGTACACAATACCTGACAACCAGAGCTTAAAGGAGGAAAGGGGATTCACAGTTCAGGGGATTTAGTCCATAAATGGCAGGTTTCAAGGTAGGAATGTCATGGCAGAAGAGCACGATGGAGCACATCTACTCAACACAGTACTTGCACATCAGTTCAAGGCAGCCAGGAAACAGCACTGGAGAGGAGCTGACTAGGGACCAGATATAGTATCCAAGGCCACATCTCCATGACCCACCCAGGCACACCCAGGAGTGTGCTTTACTAATCTGATTGACATTTCCTTTTTTTTTTTTTTAACTTTCAAAAATTATGTTAGTACATATCTGCAGTACATGCAGTTTACAATATCATGGGGAGTGGGTACATGTACATACTACAGCTTTTTAAAAAATCCCCTTCCGCTTCCCACCCTTCCCTCCTTCCTCCTCTAATTCCCCTATCCTGACTTTCATTCTTGTTGATTTTACTAATCTTGGCACATACTATGGCATATAATTTTTACATGCATTGAGGTTATTAGGTTCCTCTACATGGCATATCTTTATTGTACTTATTTCTCCTTCCCCTCTTCACCTCTCACTCTTGTTCCCTTGGGCCCCTTTCTTAAGTGTAAGAGATCCATCCCTTGTCCCATTAAATCTATCCTTTACTATTCTCCTTGATATACTTTGTCTCACTCAAATGAGAGATATCATATGGTATTTAAGTTTGTATGTTTGGTTTATTTCACTTAACGTTATATTTTCCAGGCACATATGTTTTCCTATAAATGTCTCAAATTTGTCATTCTTTTTTTTTTTTTTTTTACCAAGAACATGCATTGGTACATTGTATACATAATGATCATAATCAACATGGTTATTTTGTACCTGTACATGATACATCTTGGTTTCCCCCCTCTTCCCCCCTTCCCCTCCCCTCCCTTCCATTCACCCACCCCTCCCTATTTGCAACAAGTGTAGCTACACTTTACCATTTTTTCCCCTTTCATCTTACTTTTCTTTTAACCTTCTTCTTT
>PVJO010010605.1:0-63471 GCA_004026905.1 Hystrix cristata
GGGAGAGAGGGGAATGGGAAAATATGGAAGATGATGAATGAACCTGCTGTAAATAGGGAGGGAGGGTGCAGAGGGGAGGGGGGGAAGAGGGGGGAGAGCCAAGATACATCATGTATAGGTACAAAATTAATGTAATGAATGTGACCATTGTATGTAGAATGTACCAATACATGTTCTTGGTTTAAAATAAAAAAAAAAATCCCCAGCCCCTCGACTTTTCACAAAGATGGAGAATATCATCTCAAAACCTGATGAGGGGGGCTGGGGATTTAGCTCAGTGGTTAGAGTGTTTGTCTAGCAAGCACAGGGCCCTGAGTTTGATCCCCGGCACCGAAAAATAAGTAAATAAACATTTTTTTAAAATTAAAAAGGCTGGGGATTTAGCTCAGTGGTAGACCAAGGCTTTGAGTTCGATCCCCAGTGCCCAGAAAGTAAATAAAAATTTTAAAAATTAAAACAGGGCTGGGGATTTAGCTCAGTGATTAGAGTACTTGCCTTGCAAGCACAAGGCCCTGAGTTCGATCCCCAGCACCACAAAAAAAAAAAAAAAATTAAAACATAAAACTGAAACTACTGTTGTATGTTTGACTGGTAGTGGTGCTTTATTAGAAGGATTAAAGTTGGCAAGGTACAACAGCACAGATTTGTATGTGACCATACTTAGTTAAAAACAAAATCAGGGAAGAAAAATGATAGTCTGATGCTACCAAAATTAAGAATTTTTTTTTTGCTAGGCAAGCGCTCTATCACTTGAGCTAAATCCCCAAACCCCTAAAGCTAAGGTTTCGTTGTTCTTCTCTTTCTGCAGTGCTGGGGATTGAACCTGGGGTCTTTGCACTGAGCTACACCCTCAGGCACCACCCACCTTTTTTTGAGATTGACTGTCACTAAGTCACTAAATTGCTGAGGCTGGGCTCAAAAACTTTTGATTCTCCTGCCTCCACAGTAATGGGTTATAGGTGTGCACCACTGCTCCTGGCTGTGGCTATTTATTTAAATTTGGGTTTAATTAAAATTTAAAATACAAATGGGGGTGGCCCAGCATGGTGGCATGCACCTACAATCCTAGGCTGAGGCAGAGGATCGCCTGGAGTTCGAGGCCAGCCTGGGCTACATAGTGAGTTCAAGGCCAGCCTGAACATAGCAAAACCCTGCCAAAAAAAAAAAAAAAAAAAAAAAAAAAAAAAAAAAAAAAAAAAAAAAAAAAAAAAAAAAAAAAAAAAAAAAAAAAAAACCCAAAACAAACAAACAAAAAACCAAATGAGAGACAGTGGCACACACCTAAAGGCATCCCAGCACTGTGACACTGTGGGAGGCTGACACAGGAGGATCCCAAGTTTAAACCCAGCCTGGTTACCTTAGTGACTTGGTTAACCCTGCCTCAAAAAAAAAAAAAAAAAGAGTAAAAAGAGCTAGGTATGTAGCTCAATGTTAAAGTCCTGGGTTCAATTCCAAGGAAAAAAAAAAGCTTAAATGTTTCTCAAGCTCAACATCCAACATGACTGGTAACCGTGAATGTGACCTCATTTGATGTAGGAACTTCTGGGGACCAGAATATGGGGAAGTCCAGGAGGGAGCCCTGCATCCTCACACCATGTGTCCCCAGAAGCCCAACACAGGGCACACAATGGCTTGTCCAGGCTGACTAAGATGAGGACGCGTGTGGCAGCCAGGTCTGGGGCGCTGGGCAGGGAGATCAGGTGGAGATGACGGGGCAAGATTCCCCCTGAGGGATCGCAGTGGAAACAGAACAGCTACAGTTGATTCCTTTCCTCCTGACCGGCCTGCATGCTGGGTCCTGCCAGTGTTCATTTTATTTTTTTAATTTGTATTAAATTTTTGAGACAAGGTCTTGCTATGTAGCCCAGGCTGGCCTTGAACTCTCAGCGAGAGTTCCCAAGTGCTCGGATTACAGGTGTGTACCTTCACGCCTGGCTAGTGGGCTAGTGTTCACTTTAGATAAGGAAACGGAGGCACTGAATGGTTGCACGGCTTTTGCGTGTGCTTGTATGTGTGGTGCTGGGGATCCAAACCAGAGCCTGTACACGCAGGGTGAGCACTCTTTACCACCAAGCTACAGTGGAGCCCGGCCCAGCCTTGTGGCTCCTGAGAGGCTGAGCCAGGGTGATGCCAGTGTTCCAGCCACTTCTCCTCCGCATGGGGAAAGTGCAAGTGCAAGAACCCTCTGACACCAGGGAAGAGGGTAAGGCCAGATGGAGCCTCTGGACATCACCTCCCGGGCAGAAGGAAGCCACAAGGTGCCCCAGGAGAGGGAAAAAGAGAGGTTAGCCACCTCCACCCAATCTGGACCCCACAGAGAGGAGCTGGTGAGGGATGGCAGAGGCCATGGTCCCCCAAAGACCCAGAAAGATGGGGAAGAACAGAGGCAGAGATGAGACAGATGGATGGGGCAGGTCAGGGAGAGGGGGAGCTTGGAGCTTTATGGGTGAGGCTCAGAGGTTGCCCAGATTGAGAGGGACCAGTGTGTCCCTGGGAGGACAGTGCCAGCACCAGAGGGCCACCAGGGGAAGGAGCGGCTTGTGGGAAGGAATATGAAGCGCCCCCACTGAGGCTTCCTTGTTTTTTTCTGAGGGGCCAGGCCACCCAACCTTCCCACCCCCGGCAAACCCCAAGCTGACTCTGCTTCTGAGAAGCCCCTCTGGACTGGCCGATGGCCCAGAGCCTCAGAGGCCCCAGGAAGGTCTGCTCCTAAAGGGGTCCCATGGCCCCAACCTGGAGCCCGATTTGCTTGGGAGCTAAAGTCTGGTGCTGGGGTGCCTTGCATTGGGGGCCCCACTTCTGCCCTGTGGGAGTGGGGCACTGCTGAACACACTGCACAGGTGGCCTGTCCCCCCCCACACCAAAACCGGACAGGGGGCTGGGGACCTAGAATCCTGCCACCTGCTTAGGCTGTCGGACATGTCACTGCGCCCCCACTCCTCGGGATGAGTCACTGTCATGGATGGCTTTGCCTGTCCCCTGTGCACTGCAGCCTCAGGTCATCATCTCCAGCATGTCTCAAGGACGATCTGGGTGGGCCAAGGCCCAAGTGGACTCAGAGAGGTGGGAGGGGCAGCGGTTCAGTCCAGGCTCTGCCCCCCACCTCCACTGCAGCACCACCCGACAAGGCCCCAGGCCGGGAGGAGCCCCCTCCCAAGCCATCTAACTGATGCCTTTCACAGCCCAAGTGGGTCACTGTGAGACGGGGCTATTTCTAACTGCATCAGGTGCCGCCTCCCCCTTCCCCCCTACCAGGCACAGCCAGCCCAGGAAGAGACATTTCCCAAGGTCAGGATGGAGAGACATGCTGGGAATATCTTGCCTGTCCTCCAGGACTGCAAGGACAGCATCCTGTTGCTCCTGCCTAGCCCCCACCAGGGCCAGCCACACGGGCTCGGGGCCTACCTTTCATTCCTTCACCCCAAAGATTTCTCTTCCATGTCCCAAATAAACACACGAGACAGTGTTTCTGGTCTGGGAACAATGGACATTTAGACATTGGTGCCAGGTCCGCACCTGACCAGCGCCACATAGGGAGCGGGCAGAGTGAAGACAGAGGTAGGGTGTGGGTGCTTCAGGGGCACCAGGCAGGGCTCAAGGTTTCGAGGTTGGGGGGGATTAACCACGGGGATCAGGAGGTGCCAGGGTGAAGTCCAGGTGGTCAGCCCAGGGGCTCCTGGGAAGCTGGCCAGAGCCACACTCCTCCCAGTGCCCAACATCACCAGGTCCTCAGGCCTGCCAGGAGGTGGGCAGGGCTAGCCTGTCCATGGTGGCTGGGCAGGTAGCATTGCTGGGGTCAGAGCCTGGGCTCCCAACCCCAGTGTTGGGGGTGGGAGGTGGGGATAGTGCAGACGGTCACACTGTGGCCACTGAGGCTTCCTGGGTTGGTGAGGCTTGGGAGGGGACCCTAGATGGTCCAGCTGGGCAAAGGTAGCAGCTCTCCTTGCCCTCGGGATCCAATGCTGTCCTCCTAACCAACTGCCCCATTTCCCACAGAAGGTCCCAATCAAGGCAGAAAATACAAAGAAAATGAGGGTCCAGTCTCCCCAAGTTGGGGGCACTCATCCCCTGGATGCAGCAGCTGGACACTGGGCCCAGCCTGTTGAGCTACATCATGACTCTCGGCTCGTCCGCACCCACAGAAAGACACATGGGGCCTGCTGACCCTTGCCCCAGGCTCCTGCAAAGCTGGAAGAGGGAATGTCCCGAAGGTCTGAGTCAGAGCATGCACAGGCAGGTCTCGGGCATAGAGCCCCTTTGGGCAGCAGAGGGGTGGGGGCTGGCTCCTGCAGCGGGCCAGAGATAGATACTAAGGCACGAAGCTAACCTAAGCCCACTGGGGTGGGGTGGGAAGGAAGACAGGCTCCAAGGTGTCGCTTCCCCAACCTGCAAAGCACAAAGTGACCAAGCAATGACCATGGCCTGTCTTCTTTGGCACAGGACGCAAGTTCAGGGAGGTGATCCAGGCTCCAGCCAATGGCTCTTGCTGGAAAGGGCCGTGGGTCCTGGCGGCCCCTATAAAGGCATCTTGAGAGCAAAGAGCGCCCGGGACGCGGCTGGCACACCAGCCCTGCCCAGCCCCGAGGGATGATGTGGAGCCCGAGTCTGGGAGGCAGACGCCGGGCTTGAAGGTCTCACGATGATGCCGAGGTCCCTACGTGGGCCAGCCGGCCCCCCACGCATCTCCATCGGGCCCTCCGGGGATCTCCAGGAAGGGGAGGGAACGAGGTGGGGGGGCGCGCGCAGGGCCTGGGGTTTCTGCGCCCAGGGGGGCGCTTCAAGCCTGCCTGCGCAGGCCAGGGCGCCGCGGTGCGGGGTGCATGAGGTTCTCGGTGATGTAGGCTACCAGCAGGCAGATGACCACCAGCATGACGCAGATGGAGCCGCCCACTGCCGTCATGGCCACCACGATCTCGCGCATGGCGGCCGGCTCGGCGGTGAACTCCACGCATTCGGCGGGCTCCGGAGTGGCTGCGGGCTCGGCGCGCGGCGGCAGCGGCTGCAGGCACAGGCGGTAGCGCACGCCGTCGTGCACGAAGGGCAGGAGGTAGTCGCGGCAGGCGGCGCCGAGCAGCACGCGCTCGCACGGGAAGCGCGTGTGGGCGCCCCGCCACGAGCAGTTGAGCGCGAAGGCGCGCGCGCGGTGCGCGGGCCCGGGCGCGCGGCTCCACTGCAGGAGCACGCTGCGGTTGCGCAGGACGCTGGCGCGGAGGGAGCCGCCGGCCGAGGAGCGCGCCGCACAGTCGGGCGCCCGGCAGCGGAAACCGCGCGCGGGGATGCGGAAGCAGAGGCGCCCGCCAACCGCCTCTGGGCCCTCGGACAGCACCTTGTAGGGGCACCAGGGCGCGTCGGCCGCGGGCTCCCAGCCGGGCGGCGTCGGGGCGGCCGCGGCGTCGGCGACGGCAGGCTGCGCGCAGGCCGCCAGGAGCAGCAGGAGTGGCGGGGCGCGCATCCTGCGGCGGGCACGGGGCGCGGCGGTGGTCACGCTGCCCGCGCTAGCCCCGCGCCGCGCCCTCCGCTGCCGCCAGTCGGGCCCGCCCTGCGCCCCGCGCCCCGCGCGCACTTGGACCCGTGGCGAGGCGGAGCCGCCCGCGCCCCGCCCCCTTAACCCTCGCGGGCGCGGGTTGCGGGATCTGCGGTTCTCGCCCGTAACGCCTACCCAGCCTTGCTTCCCAGACCGCGCAGTGGGAACTCCTGCGCCCAGGGAGAGAGAAGCCGAGGTGAGCCCCGCTTGGTGACAGCGGTTCACCCCACAAGAGGGAAGGGCAGCCTCAGTGTGGCCCAGCCTCTTCTGTGCAGACCGCTCGCAGAGGGGTCTGGACTGGGCAAGAAGGCCTACAAAAAGCCCACACGGGCACCGCAGGGGAAGCCTGTCAGTCGCAGCCCTTCGTTGGTCACCCTGCGCTCAGGACATACCTCCAGGACCTAGGGACACCTGGCCAGGCTTATGCCTTAGACATCCGAAGTGTGAGGGGGCGGGGCAAGAAGGCAAGCAAGGCCGGGGCTCTGTCAACTGCCCTTTGGACCTTGAGCTCCCACCACCACCTTCTAGGGGACCTTCTTACCTGGGGATTAAGTGGGCTGCTCTAGGGACAGCCACAGCCACACCCATTATTATATATTTTGATCACCAAACATTTCTAACTAGGCCTAGTCAGAAACACTAACAGCTGTAAAATTAAATGCCCAGTGGAAAACAACCAACTCTCAGCTCCCAAGACTTTCCCAAGGCCACGGTGCTCAAAGCTGTAAAATAACGGAGGGCCATACGTTACACAAAGTGCCTGCCATCAGGAAAGGCATATCCAGCTCCTCTGGCCCTGGACACTCCCCAAAACCTGCTGCCTGAAGACAAGGAGGAACAAAGACCCTGCAGAAAGCTCTCCTGCTGGCCCATTCTCACACCCCTTTCCACCATAAACTATATATAAACCTTAAGCCCCTTTGTTTCTGAGAAGTCTCCCCTCTGGCTGGGTTTGCTCTGTAAGTAAAGCCTGCTTGTTGCAGTTTTGAGGTTGCATCTCATTCTTTCTCTGGTTCAAATTATTAATACCCATGATCTCGTGAACTCCTGGTCATCCTGAAAAACCCGGGTCAGCCCCAGATCTCAGGGACTCAGCCAGAGCCTGAGGCTCTGGGTCAGAAGACCCCAGTGAGCCCCACTCACCGAATTTGGAGGGCCCTGTGCTGTCCAGGCCTGTCCATCTGGTGGGGATCTTGGTCAGGGTCTGCAGAGAGCTCTGGACCCAGTGGGGCTTAGGGGTACAGGCTTTCAGAGAGCATTCTCTGCCTCTGCCCCCAGCTTCCTCCACCTTTCCCTTAGGCAGGGCAGCCGTGGGCTCTGAATCTTAACCCAGCTTTATGAAGGGACCCAGGAGCTCCCCCTGGGGACCAAAGAGTGACTGTGACCTCGGGGAGACCCCACGTTCTCGTTTTTGCCCAGAACTACACAGGGCCAGGCTAGTTGGCTCACGAAGCGTCTGGGAGACTACAGCCCCTCTGCCCTGACATGGGGCACCAGCCGGTAGTGGCTGGAGCAGGACCTAGGTGGCAGCGTGGTGGTCAGTGCCGTGTGGTACATCTGGCTTCAGTTCAGCCGGCAGCGGCTGATCTGCCAGCCCATTTTGGGGAGGAGAGCCAGACGCACCTGGTTGTCACTGCTGACAGATGGCGCTAAGCAGGCAGCTGAGTGGAGACGAGTCGGACCAGCCGCAGCTGCAGTGAGCTCTCCGTGGGGCTGGGGCTCCGCCGGGGCTCCCCCAGGGCTGAGCGTTCCCAGTTTCCCAGGGTGGGAGGTGTGGCTGTAGCCATAGACCTGAGCCCCCCCGCCATCGAATCCTCTGCCTTGTGTCTGTGCCCAGACTTCATAGCCTGGAGCCCGTCAGCCTCTGCATGTAGACTCTGATTTGCAGCTGAGGGGCCTGCATGTCCTTGACTGCAGGTCCTGCTGACTGGGCCCCGGGATGGTGAGAGACAAGGTGGCCAGCAAGGAGAGATTGAGACCACTGTGCCTGTGCTGCCTATGGAGTGGGGGAGAGTTTCTGTGTGGTGAAAGCATTGGCCCTGGTGTCACTGTGGTTAGGGGATCACTAAACATTTCTAACCAGGCCTAGGCAGAAGTAGCCCCATGGGAACCAATCAACTCCCAGCCCCCAGGACCTTCCTGAGGCCACAGCTGTAAGATAACAAGGATCCGTAAGTCAGGATAGCTACAGCTAGGAAAGGAATGTCTATCTCCTCTGTCCCCATACCCCCTAGTGCCCACAGCCTCAAGGAAGAACAAAGAAGTACCCTAACCTGCAAAAGGTTTTTTTGAGGGCCAGCAGATTCCCTCACCCACTTCCCACCATAACCCCTATATAAGCCCCAAGCCCCTTCATTCTGAGAGCTTCTCATTCCCCTTCCTGCTTCAGAGAAATTTCCCCACTGGCTTTATTCCTAAATAAAACTCTTTGCTCCTGTCCTGAGGTTGTGGTCTCCTTTCTCCCGTACAGTATATTGATGAGGCTGGCAGGGGCTGCATTCAGCACCAAAGTCCTGCAGGCCACACATACCACCTTCCATGGTATCTGCACACAGGCTGATGTTTACCAAAGGTGTGCTTCATGTTTGCACTTCAAAAAACTTTTTTGTTGGTGCTGGGGATTGAACTCAGAGCCTTGTGCTTAAGCACTCTAACCACTGAACCAAATCCCTAGCCCATCAAGAATGGTTTTTAAATGAATATTTCTATGATGACCAGGAGTAGAAACTCAGCATGTGCTACAAATAGAAGGTTGCAGAAACACAGATCTCAGACTTTCTGGTATTCCTGTTCTGCTCAGAGGCCTCAGGCTCCCTGAACACCTCTTTGGCCTTCATCCAGAATCCTTTAGTCCTGCTCCTGGGAGGAGGCATCTTGCCAATGACAGCCCAGGTCCCACCAGTGACACATAGATGCCTCTGAGCCACCAGGGCTTGTGCATGGAGCTGCAGAAGCCCTCAGTGGGGATGCGGTGCTCCTTTCTGTCCCCTGCCAAGGTCCAGGATGGCTGGAAACTCTTCTGCCCAGCAATGGAAGGATGAACCAATCTTGCAGCAACCATTGAGCGTTTCAGGGGCTTCTAGAAGAGGTGGTCCTCCTTGCCAGTCCTCAAAGAGCCTTGTGGCTAAGACACAGAGCACATAGGCCACTGAGACTAGGGGAGTGGCCTAGCTACCCAGGTCAGGGGAAAGAACTAGAGGTACCCCCAGGGTGGCAGCGGCTGTTTCCCATGACCACTACCCAGCTCCTCCACCCCTGCAGGCTAGGCAGTGGCTTTGGTGACCCGACACACATAGCTCTCTTAGGCTGCTGGGAGATACTCAGTGCTAATAACCCTGCCCCTGCCCCTTCACCTCTCCCCAGCTTCCATCTGTTGCAACTTTGTTCTCTCCCTGAGAGGTGTGGGTCCCTTGCAGCCCCTGCTGACCTCTGGTCATGCCTCCAAGGACCAGGGAGGGACAGAGCTCCTGGTGGAGAGGGAGAGGTGGTCCACATCTGCCTGGGACCTGGGGAGGGGTTGCACTATTCTCACTGGATCTTGGACTCTGAGCATCTGGCAGTGTTTGCCCTCTTTGGGGCAGTCTTCCTTAAGGTTACATGCAGGTGCCTCTGCTGTCTGCTAGACCTGAGGATACTGTGGCCCTGGCATCGTGGTGATCTGAGCTGGGGTCCCCATATCCCACCCTAGCGGGCTCCCATAGAGGGTGAAGCTGGGTGTGCAGCCCCATGGACCTTGGTCCCAGGGTACAGCAGCTCTCATGGTCAGCGGGAGGCCTCTATCCCCAGGGTCACCAGGGAGAGAACCGAGGACACTGTCCAGGCAGGTGTCCCCTGCCTTGACTCTGCAATGCCAGGCCACTGTATCTGTGGTGGGTTTTTTTTTTGTGTGTGTGTGTGTGTGCCGGGGATTGAACTCAGGGCCTTGCACTTGCTAGGCAAGCACTCTAATCACTGAGCTAAGACCCAGCCCAGGGCTACCTCATTGTGATGATGACAACTAGAGCCTTCACCCACCTCACCCGCCATCCCTTGTTTTTGCTTGTAAGGAAGCTGGCACTGAGGGTGACCACCTCACCACTGCCCTGAGAGGTGGGGACCACTGATGTGCCAGCCAGTATTCCCACTCCCAGGTTCCCTGTGCACATGGAGACCGGCTGGCCAGGAGCTGCAGCCCAATACCTGGCAATGGTCTGGACACCAGATGCCCCACAAGGACCACATGTTGAAGGCTTGGTCCCCAAGGTGGCGCTCCTGGGAAGTGGAGGAACCTGTAGGTGAGGCCTGGTGTGAGTGCACTTGATGAAGATGGGGACCTTTTGCTTCTGTTCTGTAAATTTCCCAGAGAGATGTAAGAGAAACACCTGTTGCAGAAAGGAGCTTGACGCCAAAGAAACAAAGGCACCACACTGGTTACACAACTATAGCTCTTTTAGTGTGCTGGCCCTGGCCCAAAAGACTAGCGTCCAAAGCCTGAGCAAAAACAAACAAAGAGAGCAGAATTTGTGAAACCCTGCGCCACTGAGATTTTTAGGGTACAAACTAAGTCTATTGATTGGATACACAACTTTTCACCTTATTTGAATACAGGTATTGGTTGATTACATTGACTGCAACAGTTTTCACCTACTTTGTCTAAGAATGTAGTTACCTAACTTTTTAGGGGTGCCTACTGGGTTAATTTAGTTAATTTAGTTGTTTTTACCTTTTTACAACCCTTACTACCACATCCCTTACTAGTTGTCAAAGAAACATGGAGCCTGCCGGTCTGTAAGGTCTGTAATTGCCGGTGGCTGCCTGAGTTTTATGGTGCAGGTCCTGCCACACAACTGCCTCCAGACTGAGAGGGAACTGAGGATCCAAATAGTGTGTCAGACAAAGCAGCTGGGTGAATAAATGAGTGCATGGGTTGACTTACAGAGCGGTGGGCACCTTGCATCAACACTACCAAAGCTGTCGCCCTTCCTTGCTGAACTACTGGTTTGCGGGGCTCTGAGGTAAACAGCAAAGTGCGGAAGCAAAAGACAGTGTTTGGGTAGCTGGTGCATGCTCCATTCCTAGCCCATCCCACCAAGAACGTTGCTGTCCAGCGTAGTGCTGTGCAACCTTGTTGTGCAGCAGCCTGGAACCCAGCTTCAGCACCCCCCAAACAGCAACCCACTGCAAGAGGAAGTCCCTTCAGCGAGGGTTTGTAGCAGTGTGCTCCCCACCACGTTGCATTACTCAGCTTTCCCGTCTCTGCAGCAAAATATCAAACACAACTTAATTAACGGGCATAACAGTGAGAATAAAAAACCCATTGTGTTATGTCCAGGGTGGACAGCTCACCACACCATGTCAGGCCATGCCATGGCTCCGCTGAAAACCCAGCTCCCAGTGATCCTAAACCCTGCACCAGTAAAAAACTAAAAAGGGCAAAACTTAGTGTAATAAAAGGTGGTTTATTTGGGGAAAAAGATGGAAGAAAAAAAGATAGACAGCTACCATGAGGAGGTAGTGGGGTTCAGGGCTGAAAGCCCACAAGCACTTATCCCTGGCTCCTTTCCTTGGGAACTAGTGTCTTGCCCATCCCCCAGGTGGGTGTTTGTTGGATGTTTGATCTGCCACCTGTGACTGTCTCTGATCCTAACCTAGGCCCTCTGGCCATTTGACTTCTCCCTGTTTCTTTGTAATGAATAAGTGAAGGGCGAAGGCCTACTACTTAAGGAAGGCAAGTAGAGGGGATATGTGTGTATATATGTATGTATCTGGTGTAATACTACACTGATGTTAAAATGAGAACATACATACCTGTGTATATGCATAGGGGCGTGTGTGTGTGTGTGTGTGTGTGTGTGTGTCTTACATACTAAATAAGAGTCCTTAGGTGGCTGTCTCCTATCACCCTTGTACTCTGTCAGGTAGGTGAGGAAAAGCTGTTCCTCCTGGTAACTGTGTTGCCTGGGGTCTCTCCTAAGTCTAGCACCCTCACATACTTTTCTACTGTACTTTAGCATTTGTACTTTATTAATTTGCACTTTAGCATTATAGCAGCTGGCTGGGTGTCTTAGTAGCTGTTCCTGGGGGACACAGGAAGCAATCGGTGTTTACCTACTTGGTAAAACAAATGGCAAATTGTGTGCACCTGTGCAAAAGTGAAAAAACCCGGATTTATACTCACACTGCACTCCATATAACAGGTTTTTGGTATGTTTACCTGAGCATTATAGTGGGTAATATATGCACACTATTGATCTGTTATGCACACATGTACCATACTGTACTGGAATGTGGGTGTGGCTCACAGTGGCTGGGCATGGGGAATGCAGGAACTCATCTGTGCATTCACCCACTTGCCAGACGAAGGCAAGGTGTATACAGGAGCTCCAAAGCAGCAACAGGTATGCAGTTAGGATTTGACCTTGGCCATGTGACCCAAAGTTCCTGTGACGGTGAAATGAGGCAAGAATTGACTGATATACAGAAACACAGGGAAGGACCTCCCGATTCAGATGACGAAGAAAACAGCAATGTTAGTATGTATTTGGCTAGTCAAAATGGTACAAGATGGTCACACAACCAAATGGAACTGTTGTGGAAATAAAAATAATTTTCAGCTCAGCAAGGAAACCAAAGGCCACTCAGAGAGTCGGAGAACTCAGGTTTATTTATGTCAGTGGACCCAGGGGAGTTAACATTCTGAGAGCCTGGCCCCCAACAAAGAATTTCTTGGGTTTATATAGGGGGTCAAATTCTCAGGAATTGCATAACTTTGTTTTTCAAAATAATGAGCAAGCAAGCAAGGTTACAGAAGCAGACAAAGCTACAGAAGCAAACAAGGTCATAGAAGCAGACAGCACATAAGACACGGGTTAAGTCTTATTTTAAGTTTTATATAGTTAAGTTTCATGGCCCTTTTGCACATGAGTTGTCTGTGGTAGTTTATGGAACACAAGGGAGGGCAGTCATTCTGTGCAGCTGCAGATACGCTAAGGGAGTGGGGAGGTGTCATGTGCCCATCATCAGTCAGGGTAGGTGCAAACTCTGAGGACAGGATTAATGAACGTAGTTTCCCTCTTCAGAACAATGCAATGTTAGAACTATGTCTGAAAATATAGTGAGGATCTTGGCAGGGGTGAAACCTATTGGACAGAATGCCAGCACTGCTGTTCAATGTTGGAAACTGTAACAGACAAAATGCCACAAGATGTTGTGAAATACGCAAATAATGAAATACAAGTAAAACATTCTGTGTGCCAATAGCTCTACTCAAAAATATGTTTATTATGACACTTCACAAGCTGGACTGAAAGCATGCATATGTTTGCTGTTCTTTTAGCACGGATTTATCTTGTTAAATTTGTGGGAATGGGGGTTGGGGATTTAGCTCAGCAGTTAGAGTGCTTGCCTAGCAAGTGCAAGGCCCTGAATTTGATTGCTGGCACCAATAAATAAATAAATAAAATAAAATAAATCCCAGGAATGTAAAAGACTTATGGGTGAGGGCTACAGGTTTGTAGAATAACAAGACACTGAGGAGATTTGGTTTCCTTCAGAATTGCCTGAGGTCTAATGACTAAAACATCCACCAAGAAAGAAAAGGAACTGATAATCTGGCTGCTATCTGCTCATTGTTTGAACAATTTGTGGGTAATTTATTTGTTTGTTTGTTTGTTGGTGGGGGGATCAACTCAGGGCCTTGCACTTGCTAGGCAAGCACTAACCTCTGCGATAAAACCCCAGCCCCTATTTGTGGGTAATTAACAAGAAATTCATTCACCCTCTGAAAACGTGTGACTCTTTTTTTATTTTTTTTGGTGCTGGGGATCAACCTTAGGGCCTTGTGCTTGCTAGGCAAGTGCTTTAACCACTGAACTAAATCCCCAGCCCAACACGTGACTCTTTTTTTTAGGTGCTGGGGATCGAACTCAGAGCCTTGTGCTTGCAAAGCAAGCACTCTAACCACTGAGCTAAATCCCCAGCCCCAACAACACGTGACTCTTGATGACTATCTAGCAGCACTTCCTGGCTGTTGTAGCTTTAGGCTGTATATGCCAAAAAAAAAATCTTCAAAATATGGCAGAAAAATGTATGCCCTTGTAGACACGAGGACATTATGCTTTCAGTTTAGAAGTTTATCCTGGAACTCAGCCACCAGGCCCTTATTTGTATAGTAATAAAATGACCAATGTTGTGAAAAGACTTATTACTCCCACCTCCCAAAGTAATCTGAATGCAACATTTGACAATTGGTTTACCAGTTTCCAAAAAAAAAAACCACCAAAATTTAACATTTACTCAGGCTGAGGGTTTATCTCAGTGGTTAAAGTGCTTGCCTGCAAGCACAAGGCCTTGAGTTTGATCCCCAGCACACACACACAAAAAAAAGACAATTTACCAGTTTCCAACTGATGTTACGTTTGCTAACACAGCACAAATTGAGCTGCATAGGAACTGTATGCTGAACAAAGCTGAAATTCAAAATGAAATGTTTACAATTTCAAAACAGAGAATTGTATAGTACAATCTTTGTTTTTTTTTATTTTGTTTTTTAGTTTTTTGTGGCAGGGTTTTGCTATCTACTTCAGGCTAGCCTTGAATGCACTATGTAGCCAAGGCTGGCTTCGAACTCACTATGTAGCCCAGGGTGTCCTTAAACTCCAGATGATCCTTCTTCCTCAGCCTCCCGAGTACTGGGATTGCAGGTGTGTGCCACCTTGCCTGGCCTGATCTTTTAAACTAAGAGAAGATGATTTATTTAAAGATGGTGAAAAAGGGGGAAAAAAGATTGATAGACAGCTATTCAACCAGTAGGGAGCATTCAAAAATGAAATACACTAATCTTTGGATTTCAGAAAGATGTAACACTGGCCTTGTTTATAGCAAAGAAAAACAAACTGCTACTGCTGATGTCAACATGTCAACATTGCACCATGATGGATATATTGATGGGGAAACCGCCACGAAACTGAAGCCTGAGATGGTAACTTTTTAGAACAAAACCAAAGGCAGAATAGATGTTGTTGATGAATTACGCAGAAGTTATGATGTCACCTGAATCACAAAATGTGGCCAACGGCTGTGTTTTACTCGATCTTAAACATGTGTGGGATAAATAATTTGATAGTCTTCAAAGAAAATAACAAATGCGGGCTGGGAATTTAGCTCAGTGGTTAGAGTGCTTGCCTCAGAAGCACAAGCCCCTGAGTTCGATCCCCAACACACACACACACACACACACACACACACACACACAAAAGAAAATAACAAATGCACAAGAAAACTATGCAAAAAAATTGTGGAGCACACTGGTGAGCTGACAGGTGAAGAGCCAGGCCCAGCATCACAAAGACCCACTTTGACAACAGGAGAAGCAAAAAAGTGTGAACTGTGCCCTACAGAGAAGGGCAGAAAACAAAACAAAGGTGCTACCAGTGTAAGCAAGACATGTACATAGAACATGCAGTTGTCATGTGTGAAGACAGCCTTCGGGGTGACAATTTATTTATTTATCTATTTTTGGGATGACAATTGAAGCAAAGATTATTTCTGTGGTAGACTTTTTTTTTTTTTTTGTGGTGCCAGGGATTGAACTCAGGGCCTTGTGCTTGCAAGGCAAGCATTCTAATCACTGAGCTAAATCCCCAGCCCCTGTGGTAGACTTTTGTTTGTATTTTCATTTCAACATGGAAATTTATTTCTGATGTTATCTTTTAGGTTTTGTAAGCAAGTACACAGCTGACATGAAAGTGTTGATGCTTATCCTAAATGTGCAATACATATAAAAAATTTAGCACTTTATTTTATTTTACTGATATTTTAAGTTCCTGTCACTATACCTTGTATAATAAGAACCTCCTGGGCTGGGGATTTAGCTCAGTGATTAGAGTGCTTGCCTTGCAAGCACAAGGCCCTGAGTTCGATCCCCGGCACCACAAAAAAAAAAAAAAAAAACAAGAATAAGAACCTCCTGACAAGACAGCAAGACCAGCGAGATGTCAACTCTGTCCTACAGAAAGGCAGAAAAGCAAAGCACACATGCTGTCAGTGTGAGTGATACTTGTGTGTGGAATGTAGTGTTGTCATGGGTGAAGATAGCCTTAGCTGTGATAAGTGAAGTAAAGATTATTTTTGCTGTAGAGTTCTATTGGTATTTTCATTGTAGTTCATATAGGAATTTATTTCTGTTGATACTCTTTAGACTTTGTACACCAAAATCAGTTGGTGTTGAAAATTTTGATGCTTTTCATATATACTCAATAAATATAAATATAAAAAATTCATATAAAATGAATTTATAAAAATTTAAATTTTTTTGTATTTATAAAAAATTCAATACTTTATATTTAAATACTTTTTCCTGGTAAGTACTTGTTGTTTAATATAATAAGCTCAAAATAATTCATCAAATGAAATATTATAATTAATAAATGAGGGTATTACATATCCACGAGATGGGCCTCGTACACGTAATTAGGGTTATGCCCCAAGGGAGAAGTATAATTTGGTTTATTGTTTTGGGGGACTCAGTCTATGGTTGGCTGCTCAAGGGCAGAAACAGAGCAATAGGCAGACCTGGCAGAAGACAGCTGCTTACCCCCTGGCAGCCAGGAAGCCGAGAGGGAAGGCACCTTCCAGGTCACACCCCAATGACCTCCTCCAGCCAGCCCCACCTCCTCTGCTCAGTCAGCCACGAGCTCATCCAAGGATGAGCCCCTGATGGCACAGCACCCATGATTCAAACACTACCACTGAGACACAGGGGACTGCAGGGGACATTTCAGATCTGAACCATCACAAGCAGCCATACAGACAGCAGAGCCCCCACCACAATGTGCAACCTTGCCACAGCCCAGAGCAACAGGACCAGGAGGTCATGGACCAGAACCTCAAAACTGAGCCAGAACAAGCCTTTCCCCACTTACCTATTTTTGAGGTAATGGGTATCAAACCCAGGGCCTTCATGCTGAGCTACAACCTCAGGCTTTTTTTTTTTTTTTTTTTTTTGGTTTTTTGAGATAAGGTCTTACTATGTAATTCAGGTTGGCCTTGAACTCACTATGTACCCCAGGCTGGCCTTGAACTCGCAGCAATCCTCCTGCCTCAGACTCCCCAAATGCTGGGATTATAGGCACATGCCATCACACCCAGCTCTCAGCCCTTTTTTATTTTGAGACAAGATCTTGTTAATTTGCCCAGGTTATACTCAAACTTTTGATCCTCCTGTCTCAGCCTCCCAGAGTGCTGGGATTATAGGCACATGCCACATTTTCCTCTTTCTAAAGTGATTGTGTTGGACACTGGCACGGTGACAGGAAGCTGATTCCACAGTGCCCTTGGAGAAGCACAGCCTACCCAGGCTAATCACTAGGCTTTGGGAAGCTTCTCTGGGGCTCCAGAGACCTGTGTGGGGCAGAGCACAGTGCTTTGTATGTGTATGAAATCCAGGATCCCCACACTGAGCTACATCCAGCCTTTATGTTTTCTTTTTCTTCAGGCTCTCACTAAGTTGTTAAGTTGCCTGGGCTGGACTCAAACCTGTATCATTCTGCCTCAGCCTCCCAGAGTGCTGAGATTGCAGGTGTGCGTCACTATCCATTTGGGTGAGAAGCTGTCTTGGATCTGTTCTGTGAAACTACTCTGGGATGTACCCTCTGTACAGGGAGCTTTTTGCACCTGACTTCCGAGAGTGGAGCCCAGTTCCCCCAAATCCGTCATTCTGGTGAGATCTGTCATTACTCCAGAAATGCTATCTGATGTGACTTCTCTTCTTCAAAGAAGAACTTGGAAGGTTTCTTTATAAAACCAGAAGAAAGCTCAGGAATCCCCCCTATCTCCTTTTTGCGAAAAGTTATGCTCGTCTCCTAAGTTGCTGGCCAGTATGGAGCCTGTTTCCATTCACACTGTTGCTCTGGGTCCTTTTTGAACGTGTTTCAATGGCATCACTCCCTGAGAGGTATTTTGGGACCGTCTGTCTGTCAGCTTCTTGGTAGCAGACAGCTGTCAGTTCTGTTCTTGTGTGTCCCCAGTGCCATGCAGAGGGCAAGTGATGGGGGTAGTAAAAATTTACAAGCAGAAAAGGGATGTAGAAAAGACCCAAGTTTATTGAGATCAAAGAACACTGCCAAGAGCATGGCAGGCATGTTCCTGAGAGAAGAACCACACCATCAGGTGAGAAGCTGCAATTTTCAGAAGGGTTTGAGGCTGTGGAAAGAGGGTTAGACAGCAAAGGTGAGTATCTAAAGAATGTCTTTTCCTTTAACACCTGGTAGATCTTCCAGGAGCCCCTGTATTGTGTTTAAAAAGTTTGTATTTATTTATTTATTTATTTATTTATTTATTTATTTTTACAGTTTTTATTTTTATTAGTATGCATTTGTAGTATATAATGATTACATTCATTGTGGGAAGTAGGTACATCATTATATTTAAAATTATATGTTTATGGCTGCAACTTGAAAAGATGGTTTCCTCTGACTTACAAAAGACTGTTAGTTTAAACAGGAGGTCAGTGGATATGATCTTCTACAGAAGCCAGAAGGGGCTCACCGGGATGAAGGAGCAGGCCTACCGCAAAGGTTTCTTTGTGTACCAAGTTCTGCTGAGTCCTCCGGTTCCTCTGTCAGCCCTACCAGCAGAGCCTTTGTATTGTCAGATGCACAAATATGCAGAATTCAACCGCTTGTCCTTTTACAAACGTTGGGGCCCTGCCAGACAGCAGAAGTGGGAGGGCACAAGAATCCCTCCCAGGGCCAAGTTTGGCTCAGCCTGCCCTTCCTCCCCTTCCTGGCCTCACACACCTGTCTGTGGTGGAGGCTCTCCCTACGTGGGCTGCTCTTTTCTTCCCTATACAGCATTAGCTTAGTCGTGATTTTAAAATACTTTCTGCATTTTACATAGAATTTTCATTGCTTCATTGACCTCTTACACGTTACCCAGGGTAGCCAGGTGTGGTGGCATACTCCTGCGATCCCAGCACTTAGGAGACTGAGGAAGGAGGACCGCCATGAGTTCAAGGCCAGTGTGGGCTACAGAGTTCCAGGCCAATCTTAAGTACGTAGAGAGACCCTGTCTCAAAAAGCAACACAAGTTACACATCTGCCACATTGTTGAAGCAGGGCTCTTGTTGGGGATTTAGTGCAGTGGTAAGAGTGCTTGTCTATCAAACTCAAGGCCCTGAGCTCAATTCCTAGCTAACCCCCTCTCAAAAGAAAAGAACCTACCAGGAGCAAGTTGAGGTTCTTACTCCAATAAGGTAGCTGTCTATCACCTTTGGATTTTTTTCCCTCCTGGGGCAAAACCTGGTTCACAAATACAGCGCTGTGCAGTTCTGTCCTGGGAACCGCCCCTCTTCTCCTTGGTCCCCTGACTTGTCTCGGGCCCAGGCAGTCAGCGAATGCTTCCTCCCAGGTCACAGAGCACTCAAGGGCAGTCCTGTGCACAGTCACCGCACAGCGAGGGCTCGCCCTTTGGGCCTCAACCCCCGATGTGCCCGGGACAGGGAGATATGTGTACACCCCGCCTCTGTGAGCAGCACCCTATTCACGGGTAAGATCCAGTTTCACTTTGGAGCCTGTGCGCTCCGCACACGCAGACCCCGGGGTCCCGAACTTCAGAGGACGCGCATGCGCTTCGGCGATGCTGCTGTGCTTCGCGATGGCGGCACCTGCTGGGCATAGGGCACATCACACGGGGATGGGCGCCTTCACGGCGTCTGGAGCCCCTAGTTGGGGGCTGGTCCAGGTGATCTTGATCTTTTTTTGAGGTGCTGGGAATTCAACCTAGGGCCTTGCTTGTGTTAGGCAAGCGCTCTAGTACTGAGCTAAGTCTCCAGCCTTTTTTTTTTGGTGCTGGGGGTCGAACTCAGGGCCTTGGGCTTTCTGGGCAAGTGCTCTGACCACTGAGCTAAATCCCTAACCCGTTTTTGTGTTTTGAGACAGGATCTCGCTATGTAGTCCAGGCCGGCCTTGAACTCACTATGTAGTCCAAGCTGGCCTCAAACTCACGGCAATCCTGCCTCAGCCTCCCGAGTGCTGGAACTACAGGCATGAACCACCAAGCCTAGCAAGGCGGATGAATTCTGACAGATGTGCATCTGAGTCACTGTTCTCCACTCAAGACACAACCATTCCAACCTCACAGCACTCTGAGCAACTTCCTGGCCCTCACCCCACCACTGCCCACTTCTGGTCGCTGTGGTTTTGCCTGGTCGAATCTCATGTTCTCTGCTGCATCTACTCCTCTCTCTCCACACAGCAACTCAGATTCTCCGTGCTCTTGCACATTTTGGTAAGCTCTCCTTTTTTAACGGTGTATAAAATTTCTTTGTACCTCCCCCGTTGGACATTTGGCAGGGTTCAGTAATTATGAATAAACTGCTAGGAACATCCACGTGAAAACACTTACGTGGCTAGATGTTTTCAGTTATCTTGGGTAAATACTTGGTGTGGTGGACTTATTGTGGTCAGCTTGAGCAGGAACACCCAGCTGGACTGAGTTGGTGTGATTCTGGGTGTAGAGCATCCACCTGAAGGTTTTTTTGTTTTTTTTTGGTTGTTTTTTTTTTGGTGGTGCCGGGGATTGAACTCAGGCCCTTGTGCTTGCAAGGCAAGCACTCTAATCACTGAGCTAAATCCCCAGCCCCCATCCACCTGAAGGTTATTGCCGACACAACATAAAGGAGAATGGGAGCAGACGATAAGGGCCGGCTGTTTCCCAGGAGAAGCTCTGTTGTGGCTGGTTCTCCTGAAGGGGACTCAGCTGTTCTCATCGCTGACGGAGCTCAGGGCCTTGCTGTTGTTGAGGACGGCTGCTCTCTGCTTCAGGGGAGATCTGGTGTTCATCTGTTCTGTGAGTGTCATATCCTGGCTCCAGTATAGATTTCTTCAGCCTTTTAGGTCAGACATGGACTTACACGGGACAGTGCCATGGGCTCCCAGCCTTTGATTGGGTCTTTCAGGTCTTCAGTGCATAAATAGACATTCTGCCATCTTTCTGCATTTGGCTTGTGAGTGTGAATGTTTTGTTTTTGTTTTTTGGGTGCTGGGGATCAAACTTGGGGCCTTGTGTTTGCTAGGCAAGCACTCTACCACTTGAACTAAATCCCCAACCCCTGTGTGAATGGTGTAATTTGTAAATGTCCTGTATTAAGTCTACTATCTTGCAAACCATTGACTTTAGAAAAATAACTAATACACTTGGGTACAGTGGAATTTCTGGGACGAAGTGATGTATGATCAACACTGTAAAAATCTGCCAAATGCACATTGTGGGACATGCCTGTAATCCCAATTGCTTGGGTGGTTGAGGCAGGAGAATTGCAAATTTGGGTCAAGCCCAAGCAGTTTAGCAAGACCCCTCTCTTAGAGTAGAATCTGCAAGGGCGGCTTCTGTGTCTGTTGCTCTCCAGGTTGCTGCCCAGTGGAGCACCTGGACCTGGGACTCCTGGGGCAGTTGTGGTGAGGCTGCTGTTGGCTGGACTCTGCTGCTCATGCAGCTACTGCCTCGGGACTGGCGCTGTTTCCCTGCCACCACGGGCCCATGGCATCATGCAACAGGCTTGGTGGTGGGGCAACTAGCTGTGGGTCCAGAGAAAGTGCAGGTTCAAAGTCATACAGAGACTGAGGGGCCACGGGGTGAATCTGCAGTGAAGGGTGAGGGCCAGCAGGGCCAGTCAGTGGATGTACCCCGCTGTCACGTGGGGAAGGCAGACACAGTGGGGGGTCCCCCCACAGGGATCCAGGCTGACCAGGTAGGTGGGTTGTGGAGGTGTGAACTGCAGAGTTCAGCCTGTCCACTGGGGCTGCCGCATTGGCAGGGACCATGGGGACATTGCTCTGTCCTGCATCTGCCCTGTTCCACCCGCCCTGCCCCGCCAACCTCCCCTTCACACAGAGGCCCCAACTCTGCTGTGTGAGCTCTGCTCCCTAGGTCTCAGGGACCCTCTCCATTTCCCTTTTACCTTCTTGTGCAAAACTGCAGGAGAGGCAGTGGAACATGTCTTTCTTGTCACAATTTCTCCCGACTTGTGATCTTGCTCTGGGCCAGTAGCTGAGCCTCAGCTGGGAGGACGCTGCCCTCACTAAGCCTGGATACCTACTAGCTGCCTGCCAGGACACCTGAGCACACCCTGGGTGGCTTCCAGCATCAAGCAGGCAGGTGACACAGCCTGCACGGGCCCTCCTGGCCACCGCAGCATCTCTCTGGTCACTCCTTTTTCCAGGCTTATTTCTTTGGAATCATGCTGATTACACGAACTGCCCCATACAGCAAAGAAGGAGGCTGGAGTCATCTCAAAAGCACTGGCAAGGGAGCTCCCAAAACTGACTGCCCCAAGTCTTCCCAACATGGGACCTATTAGGGTTTCAGACACAGAAGCTGTAAGTGTCTAGTGGTTGGTCCAAAGCACTGGTCAGGGGCCCTTGACGAATGTCCTCCGGCACATGTGAAAGCAAGGGGATGTTCTACCTATGTCCAGGCTGGTGGGCCAGAGAATGGGGTTGAAGGAATGGGGCTCAAGGTGGCCAGGTTCCCTGTGTCCAGAAACATGTTTTGTCTTTTGGCATCTGGGTGTCAGCCTAAGTGGATCAGTGTCTGCAAATGTCTAAGGCTCAGCTGAGGTTCAAACCCGCAGGGAAAGTATGCAGCCACCCGGTGCCAAAGTGGTCACAGATTGTTTCCCAGTGGGAACACAGAAAATAGGGAGCAGGGGATGCCCAGGAGAATAGACACACGCTCAGGACTCACTAGAGGACTGGGTTCAGCAAAGTAAGAGTGAAATAGGAATAGCGTGTAGCTAAGGCTGGCTGGCAAGGGAACATGATCTGGGGGAATGGCCTGCACCTGACGTTAGCTTGAGGCATGATTTTTCAAGCAGGAGCCCTCACCTGGACTGCAGGAAGTACTCGTGAGTTTCCAGGAGAACTCCTTTTGATAAATAGTAGCAACACCTGAAGCAAGTGCACCTTCTTCTCTACCGCGCCACCAGGAAGGAGCTCTTCCTTTTCTCTCCCATGGAAGATGATGACTGCAAACCCAGCACCGCTGCTATCATGCCTTTCTCGTGGTAACCCCTACTGTGCCATTTAGGCCCAGTGCTCATTTTACTGTTTCTGTCATTATGCTCAATTTTGCTATGCTTAATTTTCCTTTTCTTTTCTTTTTTCTTTTTTTGTATTTTTAAATAAAACTTGGGAAATACTTTTTGTCCCCCTCATTCAATTCTTTGCTTGAGGAGGGAAAGAACCCAGCAACATTGGAACCCATCCGATAACAAGAGTACACCAAGAGGGAAGACAGGAGGAAGCAGTCCTGGGGCTGGAGAGAAAAGCTCCCTCGGGCAGCTGTGTAGCAGGCTGGGCAGCATCTGGTGTCGCCTGGAGGGGGAGAGGGCCCCACAAGGTCTCCAGGAACCAGAGAGCATGTTTGAGTCTTTGGAAAATGCTACTGATAGGTATGTGGCAAAGATGTTGGAACCCTGGAAAAAATCAGCATGGCTTAGTAAGGTAAGCATATTGACTCAAGAAAAACAAAAAGACTGTGGCAATGAAGGCATGGTTTCACGCAGAGACAGTGAATTGTGGGGGACGGTCCCACATGTGTAACCTGCATGACAAGACAGCTTGGGAGGCAACATGACCATGGGGCTGTAGATGGGAAGTTGTTGGGTTGCCAAGTTCCCATGGGGCCTATGGGAAGTCCACACAAGTTTCTAAAGACGCAAACACAGTGGCAGGCTACTGTGGTTTCTAGGGGTTTCACAGAGGTTTCTAGGGGAGAAAGGCCCACGGAGCTTTCTTCGCCATCTTTAGTCCTGTGCGAATCAAAATCATGGGTGAGGGAAGGGGTGTAGCTCAGTGGCAGAGTGCTTGGCTGGACTGTGGGAGGCCCTGGGTTTGAACTCCACGCCACACACACACAAAAAAAAATACCGGCATGACTGAGATTTTAAAACAAACACATCAAATAATGTTGGTTAAATTGGGCATGGTGGTACATGCCTGTAATCCTAGCACTCTAGGAGGCTGAGGCAATGGACTGGAAGTTTGAGCCCAGCCTGGGCAATTTAGCAAGACCCTGCGTGTGTGGTTTTTTTTTTTTTTGGTTTTTTTTTTTTTTTTTTTTGGTGCTGGGGATCGAGCTCGGGGCCCTGTCCTTGCTAGGCAAGCGCCTTAACCTCTGAGCTAAATCCCCAGCCCAAGACCTTGTTTTAAAATTTAAAGGGGGCAACCCACTTCTGTGACACCTCCTGTTTCTCAGGAGCTATCTCTCAATAAACCTTTCCTACAAAAAAAAAAAAAAAAGTTGGATACATAGTTCAGTCCTTGGGCCCTGGGTTTAATCCCCAATACTGAAAAATAGTTGATTAAACCTGAAGTGGTGGTACACAGGTAAGATCACAAATTTGAGCCTTGCTTTGGCAATTCAGCCATTTAGAGAGACTTTGTCCCAAAAAGGTAAGGGACAGAGGTCAGTGGGAAGGCCCTGTTCTTTATGGTTTTTTGTTTTGTTTTGTTTTGTTTTTCCTTAGGGTCTCACTATGTAGTTCAGGCTGGCCTTGTGCTGACTATGTAGCCCAGGCTGGCCTCAAATTCATGGCAATCCTCCTGCCTCTGCCTCCCAAATGCTGGGATCATAGGCATGTGCCACCACACCTGGTGGGAAGGCCTTGGTTTAACGCCCAACAGAGAGAAAAAAAATTCGTGGTCACACACACCTATAATCCCAGCTAAATGGAAGACTGAGGCAGGAGAATCACTAGCTGGAGGCCAGCCTGGGCAATTTTTTAAATGAAGATTATTAGATTGCTTTATTGAATTTTTGTACCAAACACAGATGTGTTCTACTCTTACATCACTTAACTCTTATTAAGGAAGCACTTTAAGAATTTTATTGTCCTTAAAACTATAAAATGCATTGGATATTTCTGCTACAAAGTACTGAAATGTGATTACGACTCTTTTTTTTTTTTTTTTTTTTTTTTTAAACAGTGTCTTGCTAGTACGCTGGCCTTGAACTCACTATGTAGCCCAGGCTGGCCTCGAACTTGCGGCAATCCTCCTGCCTCTGCCTCCCAAGTGCTGGGATTGCAGGCGTAAGCCACTACGCCCAGCTAGCCTGGGCAGTTTAGTGAGACTTGTCTCAAATAAAATTTAAAACAAAACAGAAGATGCCTTTCCGCTGCATCTCTGGAAGCTCCACCTATTCAGAGCGAGATTTCACTCGTGGACTCTTCATCTCTGTGGCAACGGAATGCGCCCGCAGGACCTCCTTGCGCAGGCGCAGGCCGGTCTCACTAGGGAATTTGGGCCAGACCCGCCCCCTTACGTACTTTCATCTACAGGGATGTCACCACCGCCCCTCTCAGTGCCCGGTGTCCAGTCGCCAGTTCACCGTCAGGCGCTGGGCCCTCTCCTACCGGGCCCATCCTCTCCGCAGTATGTGCCCTTCTTTGCCAGAAGGCGATCACGCAGACACAAAACGCCGCGGGCTGAACCGCCCCAGGCTGAACCGCCCCAGGCCCGCCACGAAGGTTACGCGCAGGGCTTCCTGGGAGTCGCCCGACCCGCTCCGCGGCCACTCTGTGTACGTCACGCGCAGGGGTTCCTGGGAGCCGCCCGCCCCGCCCCCCGGCCCGGCGCCGTGAACTACATCTCCCGGCAGGCAGTGCGGCGGCCCCAGACGGAGCAGGGGTCGCCGCGGGCGGCGGGGTGGGTTCGGCGCAGCAGGCGGCCTGGCCTGGGGCCTGCGCAGCAGAGGGACTGGGGCAGCCACGAGCGCCGGGGCAGTCGCCTGACAACTGGTTGCCGGCTTGGTGCTGCACGGTGCCCCCGCACCCCGGGCCGAGCGTGCAGGGGAACTCCGGGCAAGTGGGGGCCGGGCCCGGCGGCCTCCCCCGAGCCAGGGGCGGGGGCAGCGGGCGCAATGGGGGTGCGGGGCAGTGGCGGGCACCCTGTCTGGGGAGTGCAGCCGGTACGGCCTCGCGTATCTCGCCTCTGGGCCGTCCCTCGTACCCTGTGTGTCCCTCTGCCGGGCACCGCGCGGGCCCCGTCGTCTGCAGCGCTGGGCTGACCGCTGCTGACGCAGGGGTCCTGACTTCCGAACCCAGAACGCCCTGGGGCTGGACTTAACACCGCGGGTCGCGCTCTGCCACAGGTGCTAACTACGTCTCGTCTCGGCACCCCGGCCGCAGGGTTGGAGCACTCAGGGCTTGCGCTGAAGCTCTGCACGGCGGTCGAGGCCGGTCGCTGGGGTCCAGGCGTCAGGGCTGCAGCCCAAGCCTCAAGGCGGGCAGGGATCGTGGACATCCAGACAGGTGAGCGCTTGGCCGGCTGTGGCCTGATAGCTGGCGTCTGGTGTGTTTACTCTGTGGATACGGTTTGGTCCCATGTTGGTGCCGGATTGTGTTTGTGTCTGAGTGTGCATGTGTGTGGCTGAGGGTGTGAGAAACCATCAGAACCAATTGAGAAGAAAAACAGACGTGCTAGACAGGTTCCTGATGGGTACCAGCCGGCTTGGTGGGGGACGGAGCAGCCCAAGTACAGGAGCACTGGTGAGCCTGGCTCTTGTAGGAAGGTCGCTGGCTCCCCATTCCACCCTGGCCTGTTGCTCCAGATGCAACAAGTATCCGAATGTTGCTCTGCTGCCCAAGGTCAGTCCTGGGCTATGATGAGGGGATAGCTAGTAGTCTCCAGCTAGACTGCCAAGATTAGTCTTGTTGACGCCTGGGACCTCAGGGGTTTTTTCTCAGCAGGTGTCTTGACAGGTGTCAGATCGGGCTCGTTAGCTTCTCTGGCTCAGGGCTTCACCCCAGTCCCTAGTGGGCTGGTCTCCATGGCACCCAGGATACCCACCTGCATCTTAGCATTGCTGTCCAGTGGCAGGAGCCTGCGATACACCGGTTTTTCGCCAGTTGACTCTGTGACACACGACGTCAGCTTGGCAGTGTCAGTGGGCACAGCTGGAGGTGCCAGGAGTAGGACAGCCTCGTGTCCCATGCCATCTGCATTATGTAACTTTATTCTGAATAAAGGTAGTCTTCTAACTTCATTGCTAAACAGGGTTTAATTTCTGTATCTTTGTAAAACTTTCTAATAAAGTATTCATAAATAGGAAACAGTGTCTTCCTGCACCTTCCTGGTGCTTCTGTCCTCTAAGAGGTGGATGGTTCTCGTGGAAAGAGATGCACGTGGGTAGCAACAACCCCAGTGGCCACTGTGTGGTTAGGGTGGTAAATAGTAAGTGTGTAAAACTGCCTTTAAAACCATTTTTCTCCAGACTGGCTCACTGGCTGCCCTCTTGGTTTGCTGTGTTCTGTGTTGGCAATGGCTCCTAGCTTTCCACTAGAAATCTTGGTGGCTGAGCAAACTTGTGACCCAGGAAGTAGCAACTAAATGCCTGGGATTCTGACTTGAGGCTACTGTGTGCTCTGAGGTGAGTTCTGATTTCACTGAAGTACATTTGCTGACCAACTCCTCATACTCTGATAGCCCCACAGTCATTGTAGACGTTTGTAGCAAGCTGAGAACCTTTAGGTGCCAGCCAGGGGTGTGACTCTAAAACCCAGGATAGGTGGCAGGTCCAGTGTTTGTGGCACAGGAAACAAGTAGGGAATCCTATGGGTCAGTGTCCCAGTGAGATGGGGGCATGTGTGGTACACTGCGTTGTTCAGCATCCTGAAGTGGGAAGCGTTAGATGTATGTTTATGAGAAGGAAGGCAGTGGCTGACCTGGCACCTGTTCTGTGGGTTTGAGGTAAGGCCGTCCATGTATCTGGAGCTGAGATTACTGCAGCTCTTAGAACCTGCTGGACAGGGCGGTGCACACTGGGCTGGGCTACAGTCCTACAAGGCTATGGCTATCCCTTTGAGGCTTCAGCAGGTCAGCTTGAGGTCCTAGGCCAGCCATGAGCATCTGCACTTTTCCTGGCAGCCTCTAGTCTAGCCTAGAACTAACCAGTTTGTAGGGTCCTCAGGGCTCACAAGGACCTTCCTGTGTGCCTGGAGCCTGGCAGGGTTAGGGCAGGAAGGTGGGAGTAGGTGGCACGGAGGCTTCCTGCCCTTCAGGAAGGGCTGGTATGTGGCAGTAGTCAGGAGGCTGAGGCACAGTGGATCCTGGGAGACGGCGGTGGTGGTGGATAAGTGCCCCTGGGCACATCTGTCCCAGAGGGTCTGGGTGGCAGTCCAGGGCCCCCATGCCTGTCATTCACTGGGGATTCCTCGCTGCAGTTTCCCAGGCAGTGCAGCACCCACCTGAGTCTGCAGTGTGGCTGGCTCAGAAGCTTTCCTAGACTTGATCAGAAGCTGAGCGTAGCAGCCCATGGCCCACCATGCTCGGGCTGCTCCGACCTAGCGCTGGGTGAGGAGGTGCTTGTCCATGGCCTGAGAGCACAGTGATGGCCAGAGAAGCCCAGGGAACAGCCCTTTGTCAACAAGCTCCACTGCAAGATGGCCAGGTGCCTGTGAGGCCCCTTGGCCTCTTGCTCTTTGTGGGAGTGGCAGGATCCCCATGCCACCCTGTGGGGAGAGATTTCTGAGAGATGGGACCAGCAGCTGTGTCCCAACTGGGGCTCCTTCCCTAGCCTGTCTGGGTCTCATTGTTGCCTTCCTGCTCCTGACACCCCCCCAACACCCCTGGTGAGACCCTTTGGGCTGAGGGAGGAGCCCTGAGGCCAAGGGCACAGGATATGTATGGCAGTGGAACAAGGCCAGCAGTGACATGCCGGGCCCAGGGGCAGCAATGATGAAGACCAGGTGGGCACGCCTGGGGTGGGAGAAGCCCACCTACCTGGTCCCCTGCATGTCCTGGGATGCCAAGTCCAGGTGCCTCTAAAGCCCAGGAGCCCTGTCCCTGTCTGTCCCATGGTCCCATGCACTGAGGGACAGTGGGGAGTTGTTGCTGGAGGCTCAAGTCAGGAGGGGGGAGCCCCAGCCAGGGCAATACCCCACCGGGTGGTGGGTGCTGCCTTAGATTGTGAGGACAGACTCTGTGATCTCCAGGATGGGGCTATAGGAAAAAGGTGACCCAGAGGCTCCCCGGGCTGTAGGTGCCACTGGAGCTGGACACTGGTTGGTGCTCACAGTCTTGGTGCCCAGGGGAGGTTGTGGAGTGAGCAAATGCCTGAGCCCTGCCTGGGCACCTTTAGGCCCCTCTCTCCTTGGGGAGCCCTGGGCATTGGGGTGTTGGTTCTGGGCATGGGCCTCCCCAGGTCCTGCCTTCTGTGCTCTGACTCTTTGGGAGAGGAGATGGTTGGTTGACCAGGACTGAGAGCTGTCTGGTTATGTTAAAAATACCAAGCCTAATGGCGGGCAGGTGCCAGCCACGTCAGTGCCTCTGTCATGGATTGGACACTGCTGGTGACCTTCTGCTACCCTGTGCACAGGGGTCATTGGCTGAAGACTGGTCTTGATGTCCCCAGACCCTACAGGCACCTCTACCCTCCTCTGTTGGCCCTCTGGCCACACCTGTGTGGGCTGGGCTGGGCTGGGCTGGGCCATGTTTGGGCTCATGCTTGGGGTGCAGGGCTGGACTTGGGCTGAGTCTGGACTGCCAGAGGTAAAGAACATGTCTGGTACAGGTTGATCACTGGCTGGCAGTGCTTGGATCTTTTCCCCTAGTCCTTCATCTCAGTGCTGGATTGGGTTCAGAGCTTGGTGATCAGGCTGTCCCCTCCCAGTAGGGCTTGTGACTGGGTGTTTGCTCACACTCCTGTAGGTCTGTGGCTGCCTGCAACAAACCCTGCCCTTGCTAAATGGGAACGTTAGGGTAGGAGGACCCTTCCTTGTGTCCCATAGCTGTGGTTAATTCTGACAGAAAGGAGGGGTGTGGCGGTCTGCTGGGGGTGGGGTCTGTGTCCTCTGGGCAGTGCCACCACTGTGCCAGCAGACCCCGTCTCAGCCACTGCCTCAGCCTCTGGCTGCCCTGCTTGCAGGGAGCAGGAGCTGGCACATCTGCCCCAGCTGGTGGTGCTGTAGGTTGGGCCGGGGTGGCACTGTGATTCTACAAGGGAAGGTGGGTTGACCTCCCCCCAGACAGCCCTTATGGGGACTGAGGGCCATTGCCAGGGAGGGCATGGGGCTGGCCGGCCAGTGGAACTGTGTCCTGTGCTCGCCACAGATGTGCTGCTTAGGTGAGGTGCGGAACCTGGTTGACCAGCATTTCTGTTCCTAAAGCAGCCCTGGCATCCCGGGTTGAGGACAGAGTAGGGACAACAGCAGAAGGCTGAGCTAGCTGGGAATCACACCTGTGCTGCCCCAAGGATGGGATCCTCACCTAGGCCTGGCTCTGGGACATTCCCTAGACTGGGGCCTCTGCTGTGGCTGTGAACACCTGGCTCTGGACCTGGCTCCAGCCTTCCTCACTGGCCAGCTGCAGCTTCAGGGGAGGAAAGTCTGAACTGGCCAGGCCCAGGTTGGGGGTGAATACATCCCTCCCCTTGTGACTCACCAAGTACTGGATGGCCTCAGTGTCCTGGAGCCGCCAGGGCCTTGGCTAATGGGCAGCACCCCCCCACCCCACCCCTTTAGCTGCCCCCTAGCCAGTCTCTTGTAGAGTCTGCGCCTGTGTCCTGGAGTCAGACTTCTAGTGCCCCCGCCACACACCTGGACAGAGCCTTGGGTGGCCCCTTCCCCAGCCACACAAGCTGGCAATTAGATGAGATGAGTAGAGGTGGCTCCTTCATGGTCTCGGAATCCCTGAGCCCTCTCCCTGTCCAACTTTTATCTTTCAAATTCATCTGTATTAGCTGGGCATGGAGGCACACATCTATAATCCTAGCATTCTGGGAGACTGAGGCAGGAGGATCATAAATTCAGGCCCATCGTAGGCAACACAGGATTAGCCCTGCACCTAATCCAGCACCCTAAACAAAACGAAACACCAACAAATACATTCTTGTTAATAAGACTGGCATAATGCAGAGTGCTCAGGCCATAGGTCATGCAAGGCGTGCAAAACAAATGCACGGGACCGTTGCTTGTACTTAGCTCTGGAGTTGCTGTCCTGTTTGCAGAGTTCTATGAATGGAGTCATTTTGTAGTGCATGCTGTCTTGCATTTAGCTGCTGCCCTTCCGTGTCCCGTTTGTGAGCTTTGCTGTCCCCAGTATTACTGATCCCTTTGCCCAACTGCTCGCAGGCCCAGCCTTGGTCCTGACCTTCATCCTCTCAGGTAGCCTTTGTGCGGGTTGCAAGCCGTGCGTCCCACCTCCTCCAGCCCAGGACAGTTACACGCCTTCTGCTGGTCCTTTGGGGTTTGTTCTCTGCACTCCGGGCCCCGCTCCTCTCCCAGGACAAATGTCTTGCAGGCAGGCTGTGTGGACCCTGATGTCACCTGAAGGTGCTCTCTGCTGCAGGTTCTGCAGCCCACCCGCCATGGACCCTGACCCCCAGGCAGGCGTGCAGGTGGGCATGCGTGTAGTGCGTGGTGTGGACTGGAAATGGGGCCAGCAGGATGGAGGCGAGGGCAGCGTGGGCACTGTGGTGGAGCTTGGCCGGCACGGCAGCCCCTCGACACCCGACCGCACCGTCGTCGTACAGTGGGACCAGGGCACCCGCACCAACTACCGAGCTGGCTACCAGGGCGCCCATGACCTGCTGCTCTATGACAACGCGCAGATCGGTGTGTAGCAGTGCACGAGGCAGGTGGGACTGGCCAGGTGGGATGAGGCCCCCATGATGCCCTGCTAATCCCACCTGCCCCATCCCCAGGCGTCCGGCACCCCAACATCATCTGTGACTGCTGCAAGAAACACGGGCTTCGGGGTATGCGCTGGAAATGCCGTGTCTGCTTCGACTATGACCTCTGCACACAGTGCTACATGCACAACAAGCATGACCTCGCCCACGCCTTTGAGCGCTATGAGACAGCCCACTCACGCCCGTGAGTTCCCCACGTGGGGCTGCATCCCCTGAGGGCTCTGCTGTCCCCAGGGAGGGAAGGTGGGTCTTTCCTGAGCCAGCCTTGAGGAAGGGCCAGGGACACGGTCACTCCTAGGAGGACAGCTGAATCCCTAAGTGGGTCTCCAAGGCAGGTGCTGTATGTAGCCAGAGTCATCTCCATGCCCGCACAGCCCAAAGCCAGGTGCTGCTTCTCAGCAGAGCTGCAGGCGGGCACTGAGGGTGGCCTGTGTGTGGCTACACAGGCAACGTTGGCCATTGAGGTATCCACCATCCCTGGCAAGTGCCAGGCCTGGCAGTAAGACTTCTGGCCAGGCAGCTACCCTGGGAGTCAGCTGCTTGGCACAGATGGGAATGGCTCTCGGTAGGGGGGCTGAGAGAGTGGGGTCTCTGCTTGGCTGGGGCAAGTACCCAGGGGCACCACCCGGTGTCCCCTGTCCTCACCCTTCATGTGGAGAGAAATATATGCTGTAGGTCCCAGCTGCCTGTTGGGAGCCTCTGTGCTATGGGCCCAGCCACACGCCTGCTGTTTGGAAGGTGGCAGGCTTGGGTGATCAGACACCAGAGCTGGACTCTGAGCCCGGGGCTTCTTGGTGCCTCCTGAGGTGTGCAGGGTCTCACCTGCTGTAAGGGTGGAGCCAGGATGCCTGTCCTGCAGCCCCAGCTGGTGTAAGCACTGCCCCCTGTACAACTCAGGCCTGGCTCTCTTGCAGTGTCACACTGAGTCCCCGCCAGGGCCTTCTGCGCATCCCTCTCAGGGGCATCTTCCAGGGAGCAAAGGTGGTGCGAGGCCCTGACTGGGAGTGGGGCTCTCAGGATGGTGAGTGGCGGCCAGGGCGGGTGGATGGGCAACTTGGACCCAGGGCACAGTCTCACCCCTCGGGTGGGAACGCTGTCTTCCCCAGGAGGGGAAGGGAAGCCGGGTCGTGTGGTGGACATCCGTGGCTGGGATGTGGAGACTGGCCGGAGTGTGGCCAGCGTGACCTGGGTAGATGGAACCACCAATGTGTACCGCGTGGGCCACAAGGGCAAGGTGGACCTCAAGTGTGTGGGCGAAGCGGCCGGCGGCTTCTACTACAAGGAGCACCTCCCGCGGCTCGGTAGGAGGTGACCTCGGTAGGGGGCGACCTCGCTGCCCACCGGCCCTGGCCTGCGGCACCCTGGCTCTGCTGAGGCCTGGCCTACCACTCTCCCTAGGCAAGCCAGCAGAGCTGCAGCGCAGGGTGAGTGCCGATGGCCAGCCCTTCCAGCGAGGGGACAAGGTCAAGTGTCTGTTGGACACAGACATCCTGAGGGACATGCAGGAGGGCCATGGCGGCTGGAACCCCAGGATGGCGGAGGTGAGCCCCCTGGCCTGCTGAGCCCCATGTATCCTCACCTCCCAAGCCCTCTGCCTGCCCCAGCCATAGCCTCCATGACCCGCCACAGTTTATCGGACAGACGGGCACCGTGCACCGCATCACAGACCGTGGGGACGTGCGTGTGCAGTTCAACCATGAGATCCGCTGGACGTTCCACCCTGGGGCTCTTACCAAGGTGCCTAGGGGGCTGGGCAGAGCCCCCTCTGGGTACCACTCGGCCTTGCGGGTGGGGCCAGGGCACTGGTGCTTGGGGAGCTGCAGGCCTGAGGGTGGGGTGCTAGAGCGTGGTGGCTGGAGTGGGCAGAATAGCAGACTAGAAGCAAGGGCTGGGCTTGCTTTCTGAGGTCTCCTGTGGGCACAGCATGGGGCAGATGTGAAGCCCATAAGGATGGAGGCCAGGATGGTGGAAGGGTGGGAGGTGAGTGGGAAGCAGGAGTAGGGGTGGGGACTGGGAGGGTGGGCAGTGTGGGTAGGGTCTGCGCTCACCTATGACCCCTGGGTCCAGGACACAGAGGGTGAGGAGTTCTCCAAGGAGGCGGTGGGGGAGTTGCAGGACAGGCAGTGCCCAGAGGAAGTTCTGTCCTCAGGGCTGTGGGCTGCAATCTCCACCCAGTCTTGCCCCCCCCACTTTGCCCTACATCTGGTCTGCATACAGAACATCCCCACCTCCCACCACTGCACCCCTGGCCTCCTCCTAGAGGTGGCTTCTGTCTGGAATGGATGTCACTGCCCAGTCACCTCCATGATGGGCTGGGCTACCCAAGGCTGCTTTGGTCACCTGGGGCCCTTGTCCAGCCAGATCTGCTGCTGGTGCTTGGGGTAGGAACTGGGGTTGAGTTTGGGCCTGCCAGTCCTACGGGATTCCACAGGGGTATCCTCCACAACACCGGCAGCCCCGTGTGGCTAGGGGTCCCTCTTACCTCTCTCTCTGTCACCCAGCACAACTCTTTCTGGGTGGGCGATGTGGTCCGGGTCATTGATGACCTTGACACCGTGAAGCGACTGCAGGCTGGGCACGGCGAATGGACAGACGACATGGCCCCTGTGAGTTCCCTGCCCTGCTGCTGACTGCCCCCTCCCCTTGAAGACCTGCCGTGACCTCGCCTCTCCCTGTAGGCCCTGGGCCACGTTGGAAAAGTGGTGAAGGTATTTGGTGATGGCAACTTGCGAGTAGCAGTTGGTGGCCAGCGGTGGACCTTCAGCCCTTCCTGCCTGGTGGCCTACCGGCCCGAGGAGGACACCAACCTGGATGTGGCTGAGCGTGCCCGGGAGAACAAAAGTGCGGCACAACCCTGATGGCCAGTGGGCGCCAGGGTAGCCTCGCTCAGCACTGACTCCGCCCTGTCCCCAGGCTCACTGAGCATGGCCCTGGACAAGCTGCGGGCCCAGAAGAGTGACCCAGAGCACCCTGGGAGGCTGGTGGTGGAGGTGGCACTGGGCAATATGGCGCGGGCGCTGGACCTGCTGCGGAGGCACCCGGAGCAGGCAAGCTCTGCCCTGGCCGCCCCAGGGCCAGCAAGAGGCTGGGCAGGCCCTGGGACTCATCACTGGCTCTCCTGGCAGGTGGACACCCGGAACCAGGGCAGAACTGCCCTGCAGGTGGCCACTTACCTGGGCCAGGTGGAGCTGATGCGTCTGCTGCTGCAGGCACGAGCAGGCATGGACCTGCCAGATGAGGAGGGCAACACTGCGCTGCATTATGCAGCCTTCGGGTGAGGCTTGATGGTCTGGGCGTCCCCAGGGGCCAAGCCTGTGATCCAGCCAGCAGCACAGTGCCCCTTCCTCTGCCCTCAGGAACCAGCCGGAGGCTGCCCGGGTGCTGCTGAGTGCAGGGTGTGGGGCTGACACACTCAACAGCACCCGGAGTACAGCCTTGCATGTGGCAGTGCAGAGGGGCTTCCTGGAGGTGGTGCGGGTCCTGTGTGAGCGTGGCTGTGACGTCAACCTGCCTGTGAGTGTGGGTTCCCAGGGATCCTGACCCTGGCTAGCCCCAGAGGAAGTCGACGCTGAGTGACCACTGGCTCCCCACTGCAGGATGCCCACGCAGACACACCCCTGCACTCGGCCATCTCAGCAGGCACTGGTGCCAGTGGCATTGTCGAGGTCCTCACTGAGGTGCCAGGCATTAATGTCACTGCCACCAACAGCCAGGGCTTCACGCTGCTGCACCACGCATCCCTCAAGGGCCATGCACTGTGAGTTGTGGTAGGCACCCCACTGGCAACCAACCTGAGCTACCCTGGGGACAACCAGGCCTGGACAGGTCTCCCTGCTCCCACAGAGCTGTCAGGAAGATTCTAGCACGGGCTCGGCAGCTGGTGGACGCCAAGAAAGAGGATGGCTTCACGGCCCTGCATCTGGCATCCCTCAACAACCACAGGGAGGTGGCTCAGATCCTAATCCAGGAGGTAGGTGCAGGTTCGGGGCCTGCTGAGGGGTGGGAGGTGGGGACAGGGCAAGGGTACCAGGCCGAGCCTGCGTCCCCTCCCCCCAGGGCCGCTGCGATGTGAATGTACGCAACCGCAAGCTCCAGTCCCCACTGCACCTGGCGGTGCAGCAAGGCCATGTGGGACTGGTGCCCCTGCTGGTGGATGCCGGCTGCAGTGTCAACACCGAGGACGAGGAAGGGGACACAGCCCTGCACGTGGCGCTGCAGCGTCATCAACTGCTGCCCCTGGTGGCTGACAGGGCTGGGGGGGACCCAGGGTCCTTGCAGCTGCTGTCCAGGGTGAGGAAGTAAGGCCTGCAACTCCACCTCTACTTTGGTGATGCCCCAGGAGCCAGTCTTTTTGGGAGGAGGCAGGTGGGGGATGGGTTTGTAGGAGTCGTCTTCTGCCACCCTCTCCAGAGTGGGTGGTTAGGGCCTTCTTCCTGCACCTCCTCCCCGCGGCCTCAGACAGCAAGGGGGGCACCTGCAGCTTTTGCCCAAGGCCAGAGACTTCCCCGGGGACGCCTGTGTCACCCTTACAAGGCCCTTGTACTGCCGCCCAGCTGCAGGCCGTGGGCCTTCCAGGCAGCGCGGAGCTGACCGTGGGGGCCGCAGTCGCCTGCTTCCTGGCGCTGGAGGGTGCCGATGTGGGCTACGCCAACCACCGTGGCCGGACTCCCCTGGACCTGGCCACTGAGGCCCGCGTGCTCAAGGCCCTGCAGGGCTGCACCCAGCGTTTCCGGTGAGCGCGCGCCGAGGGGGAGGGGGGGCGCCGCCTTCCACTGAGGCTTTTTAAGCCACCACCTCCGATTCCAGGGAACGGCAGGCAGGTGGTGGGGGCGGCACGGCCGCCGGCCCCAGGCTCACTCGCAGCACCCCGAACACCGTGACGAACCTGCACGTGGCTGCCGCAGGGCCTGAGGCCGCTGAGTGCCTAGTGTGCTCGGAGCTGGCGCCGCTGGTTCTGTTCTCACCGTGCCAGCACCGCACTGTGTGCGAGGGTGAGTGCGGGGCACTGGGGGCGGTGGGCACGGCCTGTGCGCTACCAACCCGCTGCTGCCCCCGCAGAGTGCGCGCGCAGAATGAAGAAGTGTATCCGGTGCCAGGTGGCCATCGGCAAGAAGCTGCGCCCAGGTGGGTCAGGGGTCAGGGGGCGGGATGGGGGCGCGCCCCTGCTCGGCTGACCCCTAGCCCCGCGCCGCAGACGGCTCCGAGGTGGCAGGCGCTGCCCCTGCGCCCGACCCTCCACGGCAGCTGGTGGAGGAGCTGCAGAGTCGCTATCGGCAGATGGAGGAACGCATCACCTGCCCGATCTGCATCGACAGCCACATCCGCCTCGTGTTCCAGTGTGGCCACGGCGCGTGCGCGCCCTGTGGCGCGGCACTCAGCGCCTGCCCCATCTGTCGCCAGCCCATCCGCGACCGCATCCAGATCTTCGTGTGAGCGCGGCACGCGCCGTCCCGTGTTTTATAAAGAGATTCTCGACCTTGCCGCCTGTTGCCTGCTGCCTGGGGCCCCAGTTGCCCCGTCCCCACCCAGCAGGGCTCGGGCGGCGCGAGCGGGAGGGGCGGTTCGGTTTGTGGCAGCAAATATTTAACCATGGGAGGGGCGGGCACTTTCCAAGAACTGCCAGCGCTGAGCTAGCTGCTTGGCCCTGTCACCCCGGGGCCGGAGGCCGGGAAGCAACGCTGCCGGCTCTGGCCCGGGGCCTCGCTTCCCTAACCGTCCTGGGCGCTGCTCCGGAGTCCCGAGCCCCCCACAAGCCCTCTGGCGCCGGGCAGCTCGCCTGTCCCTGCCGGGCGGACCGGATCTGCACACTCGCTGGACCCCTCCTTGTCCCTGGCCCCAGAGCCCCCTCCAGGGGTCCGCACCTCCGAGCCTGCCCCTCCCGGGCCCCCTGCGAGCCCAGACTCCGCCCAGACCTTGTCCTGCGCCCCTGGTCCTCCGCGCTCCCGCCCCCACCATCACCCCCGCCCCGCACTCACTGCCACGTCCCTTTTCGGTCCCCTCCCTCTCCCCGGACGCGTCCTTGGCTGCTCGCTCAGCCGGGACCAGGATGGAGGTTCCACTCCTGGGATTCCATTTGGGTCTTCGAGGTCGGGGTGGGTTTCCATTTGGGGATCTCTAGCCCCAACCACCTTCGGGGCTGGCCGACGGCCCCTCTCTGAGCTCGAGCCTGAGCCCGAGCCCTAGTTCGTCCCTGTCCCCCACCCCAGTGACCCCACCCGGCGGGTCGTGGCGCGCGGCAGCACTCCACATCCCCGACCGACCGTGGTTCTCGGCCCGGAAGCCTGGGCTGCGACAGCCAGCTGGTCCCAGTCACGGGCCCCCCCCCCCCGCCTGCCCCGCGGCTGTAACCCGAGCCGCCGCCGCCCCGCGCCCCGCGCCGCCAGGAGCCCGAGCCCAGCGAGTCCGCCATGCGCCGCGGGGCCTGCATCCCCCCGGGGCCATCGCGTTTCGTCCAGGGTCGCCCAGTCGGGGTCGCGCTGGGCGCGCTGCTCCTGCTTCCCGCGCTTGCAGTGCTGGCGTGGCGGGGGGCGCCAGGCGGGGGCGCTGTGCAGGTGAGCGGGAAGTGGGGTCTGCGCGGCAGGGGTGGGTGGGGGCGCGGGTCTGAGTGTCCAGTGTCCTCGGCGGGGTGCGTCCGGAGCGTCCGTCTCAGCGCCGCCTCTGCCGCTCTCCCTCTGCGGGTCTCCGGCACCCGCGGTGACGGTGACAGGCCAAGGGCAGGAAACAGGAGCACCCTGCCCGGCTGCTCCTCCGCCCCAGGCTCAGAGTCCTGATCTGTACACCCGAGCTGGGGCTTGAGGCTGTCCCTGCTGCTCCTGACGCCGCTTTCTTGCCGCGAAGAGCGACATCCAGGGCTGGGACTCCTCCGGGGTCCCGACCAGCCAGGGTCCCAGCCCGCTGTCCCCACTGGCGCCCCGAAAACGCCGCTACACGCTGACCCCCGGCAGGCTGCGCTGGGACCACTTCAACCTCACCTACAGGTGCGCCCTGGCCGTGGGGTGGGGGGCTCCGCGCACCCGCGCCCCTTAACCTTGATCCTCCACCAGGATCCTCTCCTTCCCCCGAAACCTGCTGAGCCCCCGTGAGACACGCCGGGGCCTGGCCGCCGCCTTCCGCATGTGGAGCGATGTGTCCCCCTTCAGCTTCCGCGAGGTGGCCCCTGAGCAGCCCAGCGACCTCCGGATAGGTGGGTGCCCTGTCCCCTTCCCCACCCCCACCTGGCGCCCAGGGCCCTGGCTCAGGGTTGTGCTCTCCCAGGCTTCTACCCGGTGAACCACACTGACTGCCTGGTTTCCGCCCTACATCACTGCTTCGACGGCCCCACGGGGGAGCTGGCCCATGCCTTCTTCCCGCCCCATGGCGGCATCCACTTCGATGACAGCGAGTACTGGGTGCTGGGCCCCACCCGTTACAGCTGGAAGAAAGGTGGGATGGTGTCCTTCAGGCCTGGCCCCCAGGGGAGCTTGGTGTTGGCACTTAGAGGGCTGCAAGGGCCTGTGGGGCAGATGTGGGAGGGGTCCTCTGGGTGTGGGAGGGGATTGTTATTGAGGGGCAAGGGCAGGGAGGATGGCTGTGGGGGCCACACCATGTCTCCTCCAGCCTTGACACCGCCCCCCTGTAGGGAGGGTGCTGAGCTGCATTCCTGGGAACCGAGCTCACCACCGGGGCCTAGAACATTCTTATCTTCTGTGGCTGTGGCCCGGAGTGGGCCTACGAGCAGACCTGAGGGTGAGGGCAGGGCAGGGGCTCAGGCACTGACCCTGGGCCCACAGGAGTGTGGCTCACGGACCTGGTGCACGTGGCAGCCCATGAGATCGGCCATGCTCTGGGCCTGATGCACTCACAGCACGGCCAGGCACTCATGCACCTCAATGCCACGCTGCGCGGCTGGAAGGCGCTGTCACAGGACGAAATGTGGGGGCTACACCGGCTCTACGGTGGGTGCCTGGATGCTCCGGGAAGGCGGGGCAAGGTGGGGCTCAGGCAGCCCCTGAGCCACTGCACTCTGCAGGCTGCCTGGACAGGCTGTTTGTGTGCACATCCTGGGCTCGCAGGGGCTTCTGTGATGCGCGCCGCAGGCTCATGAAGAGGCTCTGTCCTAGCAGCTGCGACTTCTGCTATGGTGAGGCCCAGGGTGGGGGCTTCAGGCCAGGTCCTGTCTTGTCCCTGAGCCAGTGGAAGAGGCACTAACACACATTTGTCCCTGCCAAGCAGAGTTCCCCTTTCCCACGGTGGCTGCCACCCTACCACCTCCCAGGACCAAAACCAGGCTGGTATCTGAGGGCAGGAATGTGACTTTCCGCTGTGGACAGAAGATCCTTCACAAGAAAGGCAAAGTATAGTGAGTGTTGGGCATGGGCTGGGTCCTGGGTGGGCAGGTGGGGTGGCGCTGCCCAAGTCAGGCTCCCAGGGGCTTCTCCCCACAGCTGGTACAAGGACCAGGAGCTACTGGAGTTCTCCTACCCTGGCTACCTGGCCCTGGGCAACGCACACCTGAGCATCATCGCCAACGCTGTCAACGAGGGCACTTACACATGTGTGGTGCGCCGGCACCAGCGTGTGCTCACCACTTACTCCTGGCGTGTACGTGTGAGGAGCTGAGCCTGCTTGGAGCAGGGCTGGGGGCCAGCAGATAAAGCACTTTCTCTGACGTCTCCGTGCTGGTTTTTGGACGAGTGAGAGGCAGGTCAGGCCCTGCAGCAGGTGGGACATGGCCTCCACTACATGTGGGGGTTCCCAGGGGCCAGAGCACCTGCCTTCTACAGTGGGGCAAACAGGCCCAAGGGCCAGCAGCATCACCTGGGGTGAGCCAAGTGCAGCCCGGTGTGAACGGAGCTACCAAGGGTGAGTGGGACCCAGGCTGAGGCCAGCAGGGTAGAGGCACCAGGTGGGGATGGGCAGCTGCTGCTCCACGCAGCCGTGGCCACGTACTGCTCGGCCTGGCCTGGCCCAACACAGGGTGAGCAGGGGGGAGGGCCTGGCCCAGGCGGGCACAGAGACACAGGCCTGGCCTGATGCCTGCACCCCAGGTCTCTTCCCCAAGCCCAAGCAGCCCAGAAAAGGAAAGGACACAGCAGAGCTTCCTCCAAGAATAGTTTACTACATCTGAAAACATGTAAGAACAGCATGTATAAAAACCCACTGTGGCCAGCGCTATGTGCACCCAGGCCTGGCAGCCTGTGGATGGGGCTGCCTGGAGGAGCACCGGGTCATCAAGCAGACTCGGGCTCCTGCCCCAAGGCTGGCAGCAGAGGACCCTCGGCCTGCTGCAGGCCAGGGCCATGGGAAGGCTGTTCCATCCACACTGGCACTGGAGATGCCCACCCCACCCTTCCTTGTGAGGCAGGTCAGGAATATCTGACAATATGGCCTCTCCTTCCATGAGGAAAACACAATTTAATTCTGCAAATTTACAAACCAAAATAATATAAAAACCAAAAGGTGGAAAACCAAGATGAGTCCAACACTTGGGTGTCTTGACTCGGCACCTCCAGCCCCAGGAGCCGCATCCAGGCGGGCAGGAGCTGGGTCTGGACATGGCGTGGCGGGCCGGGCCTGACTGCTGCATCAGAACTTGAGGCTGAAGCCAGGGCCAGCAGCTGAGGCCCCCTGGTTGGTAGTGGTGAGGTGGAAGCCTGTCTCCTTCAGGTCATCATCACCCTGCGAGGCAAGGGGGACAGTGTGAGCACTGAACCTGGCCACCCCCCCAGGGCCCCCTGCCAGCCGGGTCCTCACCAGCTGGCTGTAGCCCAGGCCGCCCTCTGGGGGCCGTGGGCTTGTGCCGCGCTTCACCCGCTGCTGCTCGCTCTTGGCAGGCCATGTGGGGAACATGGAGGGGTCGATGGGGAGTGGAGTCTCTCGGAAGTACTCGTGCTTGAGGCCATCCTCTGCATTGATCCTCCTCCCGGGGAAGTAGGTCAGGAACCTGGGGCACAGGCACCCATGTAGGTGACAGGCTGGGTGGGGGCCACTCAGGGCAGCAAGCCACAGTGGCCGTGGGCTGCACAGCTGGGGAGCCCCTGCCCAGACTCACTTGTTCATGAGGTCAAAGCCCTGGTCCGAGAGCAAGGCCCCAAAGCGCTTACGGAGGTTGTTGTAGGGGTACTCGCTGAAGGTCATCTTCTTCACTGCAGGGAGATCATTGTAGCCGGGCCAGATTTTCTCGCTGGGGGTCCCCAGGTCCTAAAAGATGGGGATGTCTGAACTGGCTGTGCCCTGCAGGAAAGGTCTCACCACTGGGAGCGTGACACTAATGCCTGTGTCTCAGCAACCAGAGGACAGGCCACTGAGAGGCCACAGTGCCCAGGGCCCTGACCCAGTCCTGCACATACCCACCAGCCTTGTCACAGCAGGGCCCACGCCCACCTTAAACACTTTGTTGATCTGATCGATTTCTGACTTCCCAGGGAACAGGGGCTTCTGTGTCAGCAGCTCCCCGAAGATGCAGCCCACAGACCACATGTCAACAGCTGTGGAATATTCCTGAAGGCCAGGAAACTCGGCTCAGACACAGGCAGGATGCCTCCATTGGCCCCAAGGGGCAGGGTGGCCCTCAGACCCCTGCACTCACTTTGGCACCCAGCAGCAATTCTGGGGCACGGTACCACAGGGTCACCACGACGGGGGTGTAGGCCTTCAAGGGTGAGCCGTACTCCCGAGCCAGCCCGAAGTCACCCACCTGCAGGGACAGAGATGGCTGAGGCCAGGCTGGGGGCAGGGCTCCTGGGCGAGTGGGCAGGTGGGCACCATGCTCACCTTGAGGATGCCAGCGTGGCTCAGCAGCAGGTTGGATGTCTTGAGGTCCCGGTGCAAGATCCAGTTGTCATGCAGGTGTTTCACCCCGCGGAGCAGCTGGATCATGAGGGTCTTCACCTCCCCTGGAACAGCGAAGGGTACTGCTTGTCCCACCCCCAGGGAGCTGGAAGACCCTGCAGAGGGCCAGGGTCCTCCAGGGTACTTATACCACAGGGCAGTGACCAGACTGCCAGGGGAATCTGCTCTGGGGACACTTCCAGCCCAGGGTGGCTTCTGCACATGCCATGGTCACTGTCTGCCCTGTGGGTAGGGTCCCTGAGGCTACTACTTTGCTCAGAGTGCCCTGGGACAGCCAGGGGGCACTACTGGGCAGGTACGGCATCACCACTGCCCCAGGCCCCCCAAGGCTTGAGAGGCATGGCCATACCTGGCAGGAAGGGCTGCTTCATGGTCTCCATCAGGCTCTTGAGGTCATGCTCCACGTAGTTCATCACGATGTAGATCTTGTCCATGTTGCTGCCCACAACGATCTCCTAGAAAATGAACAATACGCCTGTAGGTGGCAGCAAGTCTCCCAGTTCCACTCAAGCCACTACCTGAGCTCCTAGGAAACCTGAAATCCTGGCACAGTTGCACATGGGCAGCAGGGACCTATGTGCTATTTTGGGACCCTAATGTGTACCTCTGTACTGCCTGTGAGAAAGTCTGCTTAATGTTTATGCCCAGGATTTCCTGGAAGCTCCTGGGGCACAGGGCACCCACCCGGCAAGTAAGTGGAGTGCGGGGCTAGGTCTCACCCTCACGGTGACAATGTTGGGGTGCTGGGCCTTGAGGATGGTGTTGATCTCTCTCAGAGATGTGATCGGGAAGCCTTCCTTCTCCTTCTCCATCTTCAGCCGCTTCAAAGCCACAATTTCATCTGTACAGAAAATTGTTTAAAGATGGGCTGAAAAAACATCTAAATGGCTGGGCATGGTGGCGCACTCATGAAATCCCAGCACTCGGGAGCCTGAGGCAGGAGGATAGCTATGAGTTCAAGGCCAGCCTGAACTACATAGTGACCCTATCTCAAAAAAACAAAACAACAACAACAAAAAAACCCCACTTAAACAGGTTAAGAACCATTAATTCATTTAACCAGGATTTCCATTTCTATTTACCAACTATTTCTTGTTTCAGAGTAAGTGCTCTGCTGGGGATACAGCTCAGTGGTAAGAGTGCTTGCCTTGCAAGCACAAGGTCCTGAGTTTGATTCCCCAGCACCAAAAAAAAAAAAAAAAAAAACCCAAAGTAAATGATCTAAGGAAAGTCCCAAGTTGGGGGAATACTCAGTGGTAGAGTGCTTGGCTGGTCCCCAAGATGCAAGAGAGGAGAGGCCCCAACTTGTGAGCCTCTCCCTGTCATATGCCTGCCAAGCCCCTGGTCTCATCCCCCGCCTGGACTGTGTCGCCTGCCCCACAGTGAGCAGCTGAGCCTGAGGTAGGATGGCCTCTGGCTTCAGAGGCACCCAAGTCAGGACAGAATGCCTGCAAGGTGCAGTGTGGCCTGAGGCCTGGCACCTCGATGTGCAGCCACATGCACCCTAACACACTGAAGGCGCGGGCACAGTGACCAGAAGCCCAAGCCCCTCAATGTCCCAACAAGAGGCAGCAGGAGAACCAGCAGGGCTCCCCACGGGAACTGCTGCCCACTGCCAGAATTGCAATGCTAGGCCTGTGGCAGCACAGAATTAACCTGGCCATCTTGGGACAGACCACAGCTGCTCTGCCGACTGGCCACTGGTCCCCAACCACCCCTACCTCAGGGATCCCAGGACCTGCCCACCTGTCTTCTTGTCCTTTGCTCTGTAGACCACCCCATAGGTGCCCTCCTCAATCCTGTTCAGACACTGGAACTCCTCCACGCTGCGGCAGCCCTGGCAGGAAGTGCTGGCATGAGGAGTGGACAACCACACCTGACTAGGGCCCCCCGTGCACAACCATGCCACACCTCACACTGTGCAGGCTCCAGAGAGCAGGTCCCAACCCTGTTGGCAGCTTTCCTGGCTGGCACCAAGGAGACCAAGGCCCGAGTGGTGTCCAGGCACCTGAGGCCACCTCACCCCCCCAGGTCCTCAGCACATCTTCCACCCACTGACATTTCCTATAGAGAGCATGCAGGCCTCTATGTGTCGGTGGCAAGACGTCCACTCAATCCCCTGCCCAGGGCCACACACAGGCAGACGCAACAGTGAGTGGCTCCTTGCACCCACAGTCACAGGAGGCGGCAGCCGAGCCTGCCCTGCACAGGGGTGGGACACCCAGGTGGCAACATGGGCAGGGGCCTGGCCCGGGGCTGGGCCTCACCTGCAGAGCTGGCAGGTACTTGGGCAGCTCCTGCTTGAGCTCGATAGGTGACAGGGCCGGGGAGTCAGGCACGTAGTCGCCTTCAGTTGGGGCACTGCTCTGTGGGGTCCCCTCACCCACTTCTTCCTCCCCTTCTTCACTGTCCCCTGAGTCTCGGTCAAATCGCGACTCTGGAACTTTAAAAGATAAACCTAATCACAGAACCGGGGACAAGCAGGGACCTGGGTGCCTGGCAGTGCCACGAGTCTTGCATCCTCTAACAGGGGCTGGCGCTGGGCCTCCCTCCTGCACAAAAGATACAAGTTCCGCAGTCCTGGAGGGCTCAACTGAGTCTGAGGACAAAGACAGGGGACATATGTGGCAGCTATGCTTAGAATTTGTGTTTTCAGGCCCCAAGAACACAGCTTGGCTGCCTACTGAGGCCACATCAGGCCTCTCCCGACCATGGTGTCTGAGCCTCTGGACCCAGGGGCTACTGTCCAGGGCAGCTCCCTCCCACCTGGGGACCAGACCTGGGTGGCATTTCCCAGCCTCCCCCAGGGTTCTCATCACAGCAGGCACCTGGAGTGGCGCCACTCAGTTATGGCCATTCCTTGCTAAGTAGTCAGGTCTCGAAAGGGACCAACTGCAAGTGGCCAGAAGTGTGTTCCCCAGGGAAGCAACCAGCACCTCCCCCGCCGAGCCACCACAGCTTTAGGGGAAAAAGCACACACTGATGAGGCACTCCGTGCTAGGGACAGCCCACATGTGCGGGCCAGGTGTCCTACATGCAGACAGTGAGGTCATGTTAACAGTCATAGGCAGCCACTCACCAACCATGATGTGGTTTTCATTCTCTTGCTCTTCATCTTCACTCATTTCTTCATCACTCACCTCTTCTGCAAAAGAAAACAGGTGTCTGCTCAGGGCAGCAGCAGGCTGAACCTGGCATGGACACCCGGGTCCTCACAAGCAGTCTGCAGAGCAACAAGTGTTCTCGCCAACCCTGAAATCTTCTGTGAGTCTCACAGAGAAAGCAGCTTCAGGCAGGAAACGTTCTGACATTAAGACTCAGATGTATTCTGCTGCATTCCCAAAGCCCATGGTGAACAGGTGACGCTCGCACCTCGTGACCTCCTGACCAGTCGCCACTCACCCGCAGATTGCTCTGAAGCCTCCTCGGAGTTGCTCCCTGTCTCCTCCTCTTCCTCTTCCTCCTCTTCCTCCTCTTCCTCCTCCTCTGACTCCTCACTGCTGCTTCCTTCCTCCTCCTCCTCCTCCTCCTCCTCCTCCTCTTCCTCCTCCTCCGAGCCTGAGCCCGATTCTGCTGTGGGAGAAAGTGGAGCCACAGGTGAGTGACAGCCTCCCTGTGGCAGCAGCATCAGACCTCAGCCAGGCAGGCCCGGATACCTGAGGAGGACTCTGCTGAGCTGGTTTTCCTCTCACTGTCGCTGATGTCCTGGAGGTCAGACAGCAGATCTCGTTCTTCAATTTTTTCTTCTTTCACTTGTGAAAGCAACCATGAAAGGTGAACGTGGAGAAATGTTTTTAAATCAACAAGACAGCACCATCCAAAAGTTAGAAGTGCCCCTCACATTCTGATCAGCTTTACTCCATGAAAACGGCTCATTCATGCATATTTAACTGGAAAAGCAACTCCCAAAAGGACCAGCAACAAACATGGTGGCTAGGAACCCCATACCTCGTTTTGTGCAAAGGCCAGCCACTCCCTGAAGGGGGCAGTGGGTACCTACGTGTCATTTTATTGTGACAGACTACTGAGTTGGAAGTCTCCCTCCATTTCACAAATGGTTAAAGACACACACTGTGATGTCCAAATCCCCAGGGCCCCACCTGGCTTCCGGCTGTCTCCCAGCTCAAAGCGCTCTCTCGGTGGCCGCACAGGGCTGCGGCTCCAGTGGCTGGCTTTCCCTTTGTCACCATGGTCCTCCCTCAGGGCACGGTGATGTGCAGAGACTAGAGCACAGGACAGAGTGGAGATGGTGCTGGGTCTCACACACCCACACCAGGCAGACAGCACACAGTGTACATACACACAGCACTAATACGTGGGTGTCCAGGCAACACAGCTCAGGAAGAAAAGTTCCAACCCAAAGGCTGAGGGGTGCTCCAGAGGACCCAGAGAACCTTCCAGTCTGACCTGATGGGACACACAGGAAGGAGCAGGAGGGATTCTGGGGGGATAGCAAAGGAAGCAGCCCTGAAGTTTGCCCCCACCCCCACCCCACAGAAACCACAGTGCCAGAGTCCAACTCATAGACTAGTGTGCAACTCTAAGCCCACTGTAGGGGTGCAAGCTCCAGAGGCCTGGGCAGCAAACTGGATCATTCTATTGCTTCCAGCTCTCAGCACAGCATCCTCAACCACCGTGTCCCCAGAGCAGGTAGCTGAGCACAAGTGCTTGGAGCAGCCTGCAGGACTGGGTTGGGTCAAAGGGTTCTGTCTTCTGTCACCAGGGATCTGTGCTCAGCTGCTGCTTTGCTGTTACTGCCCTAACCTCTCTGTGGAGGTCAACTTCCAGAGGGCTTAATGGCTGAGCATTTTTCCTGCCTTCATTTCTGTTTTCTCTCACTGGAAGCCAGACATTTAATGACAAAGTGATACATGGGGAAAAACAGGACATGTCTACATAGGCAGGAGAGGCTCAGACACTGTCTAGAGGACCTGGCCCTTACAACACGGCTCTAAGGGACACATCCCCAGAGGACACAGCTGTTAGGACATACTGGCCGACTCTCAGCCAAGATAGTATGATAATCACACCCTACGAGGACATCCAATCCCTAGAGTTGTCACCACCTGGTTTCCAACAAAAAGTCACCAGTCATTCAAGAACCACCAAAGTGTGTCCAAAGGAAAAAAAAAAACACAAGAAACTGTTTAAGAAGACCTGATGATGGATCTTGATAAAGGTGAGCATGAAGGAGTTATTCACTTTCAAATACTCCCTACTCATCCAGAGCAGCTCTCTGCCACGTCTGTTCTCTCTCTACCTCTCTTCCCCCTTTCCTCACCTTCAAATAAATTCTTCTTTTACTTAGGAAAAAAAAAAAGGGTTGGGAATTTAGCTCAGTGGTTAGAGTGCTTGCCTAGCAAGTGGAAGTCCCTGAGTTCAATCCCCAGCACCACCACCCCCCAAAAAAAACCAAAAAAAACCCCAAAAAAACGATGAGTGTGAAGACCACAAGGAGGGCTGGGGCAGCCTGGAGGTGGAGCGCTGGCCTAGCTGGCATGAGGTCTGAGTTCCACCCCCATTTAAATAAAACAAAAAAGAAAATAGATGGCTGTGAGGGATGAGAAGGAAGCCAACCCTGGGCTCAAAGGACACAGCTGGCGTCCACACAGCTGAGGCCCAGTGACTCACAGTGCCCTTCCCACCCGAGTACAAGGTTGTGCAGGCTGAGGAGGCCACCCCGTCCCTGACACAGACTCCTCCAACTGTTATCTGACCATTAACTGCTTTCATACGAATAAAGAAAGACTAAGACTTTAATAAAACAACTATCTCAAACATGTTCAAAGAACCAAAGAAAGATATGCAGAAAGTCAAGAAAATAATGCACGAATGTGGAAACATCAACAAAGATGGGAAGTAAGAAAAACCCTGAAAGTCCAAGAGACAAAACACAATAATGGGAAGAATCCACTACAGGATTCAAAGGCACAAGAGTCAGTGAATGCAAGGACAGGGTGACAGACACACCAGGTCTGAGGGACAGAAAGAAAAGTGAAGCCGTACACAGGGCCAGCAGGGCCTGTGGGGTACCAGCAAATGGACCCAACCATGATCGCCGGGGTCCAGAAAGGAGAGGGGGCAGAGGGCACCTGAAGAAATCACTGCTGGAAACTTCCTGTTTTGTAAAGACATGAACACTAACATTCAAAAGCTCCACAGATTCTAAATAGGATGAACGGGCAGGTGTGGTGGCACACGCCTGTAATCCCAGCACTGGGGAGGCAGAGGCAGGAGGACTACTGCAAGTTTGAGGCCAGCCTGGGCAACACAGTGAGCTCAAGGTCTCAAAAAAGCCAAAAGAAAAAAAAAAAAAAAATCAAATCTAAGTAGGATGAACTCAGAAACCCATGAGACACACTGCAATGAAACTGCCCAGGGGAAAAAGAAAGACTTTTACATTGTTGGCAGGAATGTAAACCAGTACAACCAGATGCCTCAAAAAACTAAAACTATAAATTCCACTCAACCTAGCCATTCCCCTCCTAGGAATCTTCCCAAAAGAGTTAAAGACGTCACATTACAGTGATATATACACACCTGTTTATAGCAGCACAACTCACTATAGCTAAATCTTGAAAACAGTCTGTATGTCCATCAACAGATGAATGGATAAAGAAGATGTATTTACATGCTATGCAGTACTACTCAGCCATAAAGAAATATAAATCGGAGTCATTTATAGGAAAACTAATGGGCCTTAAGACCATCATGTGAAGAAATAAATAAAATACATAAGGTTAAATATTACATGATTTCTCTTATGTGAGGACCCAAAATATAAATAACTTAAAGAGCAAAATAAAAGACAGGAGAACAGAGAGGTAGACCTTTTGCCATGGGAAGGAGATCTAGGGATGGAGGAAAGGAGATGTAAAAAGGACTTGCATGTGGTATGTCAATAGACCAACTATCCACTATGAACATATTCATTATGTATCATAACACATACTAAAAACAAACACGGGCCGGGCATGGTGGCGTACACCTGTAATTGCAGCACTCATGAGGCTCAGGCGGGAAGACCGACGCGAGTTTGGGGCCAGCCTGGACTATGTATGGAGACCCTGTCTCAGAGAACCAACCAAACAAACAAACGCCAATGAAACTGTCCAAGATGGAAAATCCTGAAAGCAGCAAAGTGAGGTGATGGCCAAACTCGAGGTTCCTCTGTAAGATCGTCGGCAGATACCTTGCAAGTTGGGAGGCAGCGGGCTAATGAGTCCAAGGCTCTTAAAGAAAAATTTCTCAGTCAAAAACTCTGTATCTGGCAAATCATTCTTGGGAAGCGAGGGTGAAATCAAGTTGCTCCCAGATGAGCAAGAGCCGCAGGGTTCATCACCACTCACCCCACCTGCTGCAAACAGTTGAGGAGCCCAGTGGGCAACTGATACCAGGAGACAGAATCAGAAGCCATACAAAGAAATAAAGACCTCAGGGCCCTGCCTGGGCAAGTGGGCAAGACCCTGCCTCAGAAACAAACATTCAATCCCCAGCATACCCACCCCCCAAAAAAAACCCAAATAAATAAAAAGGGCTGGGGATGCAGCTCAGGGTGAAGGCCCTGGGTTCAATCTGCAGTAGAGAAGGAAAAAGAAAAAAAAACAGCCAGGTAAAGACAAGTGCCTGGGAGAGTACGGAAGCTCTTGTCAATGGCAGCACCCATGCGCAAATCCACTCTCTGCCTGGCACTGAGCAAACAGTGACTGCCTTTTCAGAGTTACCAGCTTATGTTCATGGGCACGCAGTGACCCCTGTGATCTGGGGGCATCAACAACTACCATGGGTAGGGATGGAGCCTTGAGGGAGCAGAGTGTCACACACTGAAGTGAAGCTGGTCTTGACTCAGACTGGTGTACTAATAATGTCCTCCCTGAGAAACACAGAGCACAGATGCAGAACACACACAAAGGAGAGGAGACCGGAATACAGACATGTCACTACCAAATACCACAAAGCAAGGGAAACTACAGAAAACTGGGAGCGGAGGAACACGAACCCAGTGAGACTAGTGGAAAACAAAACAGCAAATGACCAAGTAAGAAACTGCTCTCAGCCAACCTTCGAAAGGAAGGAAAATTCTGGCACTGGCACTGGCTCCAACACGGAAGGACACTAAGGACTTCCTGCTGAGTGACACAAGTCACTCACAAGAAGAGAGGGCCAGGGATTTAGCTCAGTGGTTAGAGTGCTTACCTCGCAAGCACAAGGTCCTGAGTTCGATCCCTGGCACAAAAATAAATAAATACATAAATAAGAATAAATTAAGTTCCTTTAAAAAAAAAAAAAAAAAAGGAAGAGAGGACTATGTGGTTCCACTTGGGAGGCAACCAAAGGACTCAGATTCCTATCAGCAGAAAGCAGAACAGGAGGCTGAGGGAGGAAGATCACAAATTCCAGCCCCACCTGGGCAAAGGAGTAACTCAAGATAAAAAGTAACAAAGGAGTTGAGATCATTTAAGAAGACAGTTTCAGTTTCACAAGAAGAGTTTTGGAGTTGGATGGTGGAGACAGTTGCACAACTGTGTGAGTGTACTCAACGCTACTGCACGTACACTTATAAAATGGTTAAGACGTAGGGGCTGGGGATTCAGCTCAGTGGTTGGAGTGCTGGCCTCACAAGTACAAGGCCCTGAGTTCGATCCCTAGCACCCAAAAGAAAAAAAATTCCAAGATCTAGATTTATGTCAAGCGTATTTTGCCACAATTTTTAAAAACAGCAAAAAAAGGAAGGACCAAAGAGAGCACAGGAGCCAAGTAGCCATCTCTCACATGAGCACAACACGGCACAGCATGGCACAGCACACACTTGGCAGGGCAGGGCCCCCCAGGCCCACACACCGCATACCTTCCCTGCGGGCCTCACGCTCCTTGCGCCGCTCCTCCGCCCTCCGCTCCCGCTCCTTCTGTTCCCGCTGCTCCTTCTGCTGCTCCCTCATCTTGCGCTCACGCTCCCGCTTCCTCTCTAATTGCTCCAGGCGGTCCCTGGAAGAAGCAAGTGACAGCTGTCATTCCCACCAACACCACGGCCTCCTCATCACATGGTCTTCTGCTTAACTTGGAAATGGTCTTGTGGCCACCACTCCACAAAAGGCTTCCTCAGAGAGGAGGATGCGAGTTCGAGTTCACACTCCGGGAAGGGTCTGCAGAACTGCAGAACAAACCAGGGCTGGCAAAGCCTACAGAACCTGCTGTGCTGGGATGTTTCTATTAACAGCTCCACCACACACAGCAAGCAACTCTAAGTCCAAGCAAGTACCCAAAATAAATGCAGCTCATCAGAGCCAGGCATGGTGATGACACCATCACCTTGGAGGCTGAGGCAGGAGGATCATTAATTTGAGGCCAGCCCAGATTAGATAGTGAGACCCTGCCTCAAAAAATAAAAATCTGGGGGCTGGGGATTTAGTTCAGTGATTAGAGTGCTTGCCTTGCAAGCACAAGGGCCTGAGTTCGATCCCTGGCACCACAAAAAACAAAAAACAAAACAAAACAAAAAACCTGCTCAGCAAGCGCAACGCCCTAAGTTTGGTCCTCGGCACCAAAAAACAAAAAACAAACAAAAAACCCCTAATTGACGAGAAAGTGCAGCACAGGTGCAAAGGAGGCAAAGGAGCCCAGGGAAAGGTGGGGGTACTGACCCTTCTCCTCAGTGGATGCCTGTGGAGGTGGCCTGGCCACCTCCTGCACCAGCCCGAGACAATGTGGGCTCACATGGGACAGAGGGCAGAGCGTGAGCTGCCCGGAGTCAGCAGGCACCTGGTGACAACTGCAGGGCTGTCTGCATTACAGCGCACCCTGGAGTTCAATGCCACCTCCAAGGCTGAGGTGTCAGCTGTGCGGGAAGGAGCTCAGAACAGTGTGGTCCAGGTCACAGCACTCCATCAACATCAGTGAAGTAAATTCTTTCTTTTTGCTTTAAGTACCTGGTACTCAGTGTACCATTTTAACTATGGTATGGATACTATTTTTTAAAATCTTTTTCTCAGTGGTTGCTCTAGAAAGTGCAACATGCATCCCATAAGATTAATATTGGAGATGGATGGGGTTTTAACTCAGTAGTTGAGCGCTTGACTAGCAATCACAAGGCCCTGAGTTTGATCCCCAACATCCCCCCCAAAAATACTAATATTAACTAGCCAGGTTCAGTGGCACACGCCTGTAACCCCAGCTACCTGGGAGGCTGAGGTGGGAGGATTCCAAGTTTGAGACCAGCCTGGACCACTCAGCAAGGCAGTCTCAAAATGAAAAGATCTAGGAGGTGTTGGGGATTTAGCTCAGTGGTAAAACACCTGCCCCCCAAAAAAGGTCTAGGAATATGCCTCAGTGGTAGCACCCCAGGGTTCAATCCCCAGTACAGCAAAAGAAACAAAAAACACTGAAGCACAGAAACTTTGTTAACAATCTAGCTCTCTGTCTTCTGGTTCCCCCTGGCAACCTGTATGTGATACCCTGCAACAGCACAGAACTGTAGTAACAAAAGAGCTATAAAAAGAGCCTAGCGGAAGAATCCCTTGTTAGGCTGCAAACTGGCCACTTCAGAGTATCTCTTCCCTTCCTGCAGCTCATGCTGCCACCCAGTATTGCTTCTATTCAGCCTGATGTCCTTCAGTAATTCTTCCAGAGTAAGTTTGCTAGCAATGGGTCCCACCAATCTTCGTTTACTGGAAACATCTTTGCTCCCCTTCATGTTTGGAGAAGACCTGCATTCCTGGTGGAACTTTGGCACCAGCTTGCTTGTACCACCCCAGTGCCTCTACCTCTGCCAAGCCATTCCCAGTGCAGCCTGACACGCAGCAGCTCCCTGGCCGTAGGGATGCCAGTCCCCTGCTAGAGGTTCACCAGTGACAAATGTAAATATGTGATTTTTGTCATCAAACTTGGGAGGTTTTCAGGCACTGTCTGCAAATGTGTCTTTCTCTGTTCTTTCTTGGGACTCCTCCAGCCCTGCACAGGTTGCTGCAGTTTCTGAGCACCTGTCTCGCCCAGCTCTGGAGTCACCTGCCTACACAACTGAGCAGGGAGCAGACTGCTCCAGCCAGCAGGGCCTCCCTGCAATGCCCGTGTGCACAGCAGAGCACACTCCCGAGTTGGAGCTGTGCGGAACCTGGGCCTTTCTCAGGGCACACCATCAGAACTGGTAGAGGGTGGCAGCTCAATTATCATCCAGTCTCTGCTGCATGTCCCCACTACAGCTAGCAGAGCCTGCTGAAAAGTCACATTCGCTGATGACGGAAGGGGTGGCAGGGAGCTGTGGTGCTCGTGGCCATGCTGTGGTGGACCAAGATGGGCGAGGCAACTCCCAGGCCAGACGGCCACTTCCTGCTGTGCTCCCCCCAAAACACCACAGTTTCCCAAGTACCTGTGGTTCTCAGATTAGCCTCTGGTTGTTTCCAAAGCACAAATCTGGTTGTGTTTATCAGTTTGTCCGGCTTTACAGCTGCTTTTTGGAAGACTGGTAAATCTGGCTCAGTCCCCACCAGAAGTCTGCCCCACACATGCCTCTGCCCCTGCCTTCTGCTTTGCTTTCTAGGAGATCCATAGGGAAGCCTGACTTCATCTACCAAGCTCTGCTCCCAACCCAAGCACCCGGGGGACACAGCCTAGGAAGCACACACTAACACTGAACCTCAGGCTCCCGCTGGCCTGAACCCATGACTACTGGGACTCAGTGGCTCCCTTCTGTCCTGCCTTGAGGGTCCCAACACCCTGGGCTGGGAGACTCTGTGCTGCTCAGTGCCACATGGTGGAATGGTCAACACTTGCAGACTCTGCTCCAGACAGCTCCCTCCACTCAGCAGGCCGGCTGGCTCCCACCCTTCCCTGGTCGTGACCCCAACACACAGAGGTGGCCCATACATGGGATATGGCCTGGGCCACAGAGAACAGAACTGAGCTAAACCCACACCCTCTTCTGGGAGTCTGGTGTGACTGGAGTGGTGACTTAGCTCCCATATTGTTCCAAGGTCTTGGTGATCTCATCTCTTATTATTCTGTCCTTTCTCATTTGAAAGAACTGGAGCCTATTTCTGATGTGACCCAGAGAACCTGAAGCAATCCATTTCCCCAGATACCAAGCAGGTGCTGAATGCATCAAACACAGACCATTCAGAGCACTGGTTCTGTGTCAGGATTCGCCTGAGTGGTCTTGGCTCTCTCTGGAAGACTCAACGCTAACACAACTTAAAAACAGCCCACTCTTGATCAGACATAGCCCTCACGTCCCTCAGAGGGAACCATCTCCCCTCCTGGCACTGCAGGCTCCGAGGTTCAGAGAGCATCTGACCCTCTCCACTTTCCTTCCCAGGACTGTGACCCACACCTTCCCTTCCTCCTGCCTGGGACCTGCCCTGTAACATCCTGTCCCCTAAGCCATCACACTTGAGTAAATGACAGCCCTCTTTTTGGCTCTTCTAGTGGGCAGGCACTGAGACAGAGACATGAGCCCTCAGTTATCTTCTCTATCAATTTATGCTCACCATCTGCCAGACGCAGTAAAACTCCCGTGCCCTGGGAGGATTCTTGTAATAGCACCCAGCACCTATACTGCTGCCTCTTCCGTCCACACACCACTCTGCACCGAGCCTGCTCTATCACACTCATTTCCAACAGCACAGGCACTGACTAATGGCCCGAGAGAGGCAAGCCTCACCGCTCTCTCCTCGAATGCTCCCTCGCCATCTCCCGCCGCTTCTGCCTTTCCCACTCCCGGCGGGCTTTGTCCTGCTCTTCTCGATGGCGCTTTCGACGTTCATGTTCTCTTTCCTTCTCTTTCACTCTGGCATGCTTTCCTGACAAGCAATAGCAAGTGTTATGCAAAGAGGCCTCACTTCCTAAGACTTCAACATTAAATCAAAAAAGACTTACACAGTGACTAAAGAGAAACAGTAATTTCTCTCAAGTATCTAACTAATTTTTTTTTTCTAATGAATTTTTTAACATGTAAACCTCTTGATTTCTAGCAACACACTAGAGAAAATACCTCCTATTAAAAATACTTAGGGCTGGGAATTTAGCTCAGTGATTAGAGTGCTTGCCTTGAAAGCACAAGGCCCTGAGTTCGATCCCCAGCACCAATAAATAAATAAATAAATAAATAAATAAATAAATAAAAATAAATACTTTACAAATTCTACTTGATGTTAGCCACGGTCACCAGAGAACATACAGGAACAGCTGATATGCTTTCAAGAGAGCCTGAACTTGAAAAACTTAGTCCATTAGTTGAATTTGTGGATGTGAACTTGCCTCCTACATCACTTGTGTCAAGAACTAAATTATAAAAAAAAAACCAAAAAACTAAATTATAAGCCTAATTTTCTCATTGGTGGGTAATAAAATAAGGATTCATTTTCATGTTTATTCCTTAAAAGTCATAAAATCATTGGATTTTAAAAATAATAATTTTGTAGTTACAAAAACCCAAAGGCCAGGCATGGTGGTGCACACCTGTAATCCCAGCACTTGGGAGGCAGAGGCAGGAGGATCACCATGAGTTTGAGTACCCTGTCTCGAAAAACCAAAAAGAAAAAAGAAAAACAAAAGAACCTGGGTGTGGTGGTGGTATACCCTTACAATCCCAGCACTCTGGGAGGCAAAAGCAGGAAGATAATGGGTTTATGGCCACCCTAGAACACAGCCAGACCCTGCATGAAAACAATAAACAGAAAACAAAACAAAACAAAACCCTCAAAGATATAAAACTATATGCAATAAGACTCCAATTATGAAAATACTGGTTATCACTAAAAAGAATTGCAATTTTCATTTTTAAAATTATCTATTCTAAATAAACTATAGTATATTAGTTTCACAGTTGATGAAAATCATCAGTTACAAAGAACAGGAAGAGCTGGGCATGGAAACCCATCCCAACACACTGGGAGGCTGAGGCAGAAGGACGGCTTGGTCTGAGCCCCACCTGGGCAATGGAGAGGCTGTTTCAAAAGAAGAAGCAAAGGGCTGAGGATGTGCAACTCAGTGTGTGGCTCCTAGGTTCAACCTCCAGTACAATACAAGACAAAACAAAAACCAACAAAAGAAAGCTATTTACACCAGGTGAGGTGGTGCACACCTGTAATCCCAGCACCTGGGAGGCTGAAGCAGGAGGACTGCTGCGAGTTCCAGGACTGCCTGGGATACACAGTGAGTTCAAGGCCAGCCTGAACTACATAATGAGACTGTTATAGTTTGTGTCTGGATGTGCCCCCAAAACCTCCTGTGGTCATGGGTGGGGTTTTTCCAGAGGTGACTGAATCAAGAGTGTGTAATGCTGGGATTAAGGGTGTGTGATCACTAAGTCAATCCACTGATTGGTTTGGCACCACCCTCATTTTGGCAGCCTGGATAAAACGTAAGAGACAGAAAGAGGATTGTCTACCCCTTTGGCTTGCCTTGCTGCCTTGTGCCTGTCAGCCAGGCCACCCTGCCTTGGACCCACTGATTGTGGACAGAAGCCTCTACAAACCATGAGCTAAACAAACGTTTCTCCCTTCAACTTTGGGTGTCAGGTATTTTGTCCCAGCAACGAGAGAAAAGTAAGACAGAGACCCTGTCTCAGGAAAAAACAAAAAAACAAAAAACCAAAAAGCTATTTAACCAACTTCATTTATAATGAGATTTAAACCAGGCCCCACAGCCAGTTTCCTCAGTAACAATAAGAATCTTTTCTTTTTTTTTTTAAAACAATGACTTTTATTTTGACTTAGGGTCTCCCTAAATTGCCCAGGCTCCAGGTGGAGCTTGGGCTTGCGAACCTCCGCCCAGTCTCCGAGCACTGTGCTCGCAGCTGTGCCTCTCCGCACCTGGCTCCTGAAAGCCTCCTGTACTGGCGTGATGTCAAGCCCCTAACCAAGCCAAAGCCACCAACTTGGAATGATCAAATACCTGTTTTTTGGGGGATGTTTCTTTGTATACTCACAGAATTATGGTAATTCTTTTTTTTTTTTTTTTTTTTTGGTGCTGGGGATCGAACTCAGGGCCTTGTGCTCACAAGTCAAGCACTCTAACCACTAAGCTAAATCCCCAGCCCCAATTATGGTAAGTCTATATGCAGATAAACTACTCTAAGACAATACAATAAGAGAGAAAAAACAGAAAAAGGAAAATGACAGAGCTACTTCAAATAACCTACAATAAATTTGTGCTTTTAGCTAAAACCGTATCTCTTCTCTCTGTCAAGGATGCTCTTGAGAAGGAGAAACATTGCGAAGGACAAAATAACGACACCACAGAAAACAGAGACCTCTTTACCTGCCTCTGCCGAATGGCTGCGATGCCTACGCTTCTCTTTTCTCTTTTCATCCTTCCTGTGATGGGCCTTTTCCTTCCGAGACGTTTGCTGGGGCGGTTTGATAGCCAGAGAATCATCTTCCTCTCCTCTGAAATAGAGCGCAGCACACCTCATCATACAGGGGGAACACAGAGAACCAGGATATTACGGAGTTTCTCCAGCCCAGAAAAAAACAAGCCTCATACTGAAATAAAAGTGAACCTGAACCATCATTTAAAGAGTCATTAAAAGAAAAACAAGCAAAATAAATAAATAAATAAAACAACAAAAAACAAAACAGATATGTTAATTCTAAAATTCAAGCCTTTTTAGCCAGGCGTGGTGGTGCAGGCCTATAATCCCAGCACTCGGGAGGCTGAGGCAGGAGGACTGCCATGAGTTTGAAGCCTGCATGGGCTACATCCTGAGTTCAAACCCAGGCCTGTCTCAAAAAAAAAAAAAAAAAAAAAAAGCCAAAAAACTTTACTGACAGTGGCTACTGCCAGCATTCTCTTCTAGATTATATAAAACCTTAGACCTGCAACACAGGGTAAAGGTTTAAATGTATTATCTAAGGGGTGCTAGCTTGACTGCTGACTCATCAGACAGAAAGGAAAACATTCTCGTACAGTCTTTTCATGAGAAGAGGGGAGTAGTGATAACCAGTAACACAGAGACAACCTCAACGGTTAGGTAAACCTGAAGCCAAATGCTAACTGTGAAAAGCTGGAACCTGTGCTGTGTAAAGTGCTCCCCATCTGTCTTCACACTCTTGCTCTTCATCAACTTGCTCATTTTCTCACCTGTCTTCCATAGAGTCCTCTCTTCTGTATGGTGAATTCCTAATTGTGATCTCCATGCGGTGATCTCTCAGCTCCCCCTCCTCAAGGGAATCCCGTTTGGAATCCCGGTCATCAGACTAGGAAGCAAAGAGAAAATGTGTCATTTTCCTTATAGATATTTGTGGGGATGGGTGGCTCTGGGGATCAAACTCAGAGCCTTGTGCTTGCTTGTGCAAATACTCTACCACTGAGCTAAATCCCCAAGTCCCTAGATAGACATATTTTTAAATGATAAGCAACCTTTGCTGACATCTCAAAACAAACTTTCATACTTTGAACACACAATGTTACAAAATACAAAAAATTTTATTCAAGTCACATATTAAAATTACAACTCTAACTCAAAATCTGATGAAAAGTTTAAAATCAGAATTTAAAACAAGGAACATTAGACTTTATGCTCATTATGTTAGTTGCTTATCGGCCAAAACTGAGGCTTAAGTCATATTTTACACACCAAACACTTCAATATCTCATTTAATAGTGATAAATACTTCAAAAATGATCTGTTCCTCATCTTACCAGAAGTACTGATGCCAATGTTTTAATTACTAAAAAATTTTTCTGAGTATGTTATTATGCAAAATCAAAACAGAAAACACTCATAAATATTAATTTTAAGGCAAATCTCACTAAATTAATAACTGGAAATGGTATTGTGAATATGCTAATGAAATGATAAAAATTAGTCAAGTTGCACTAATGATTCTAGGTCCAGAACATTTTATTCTCCGTGTAGCAATGTGTTATCAAATTGCCTTCAACGTGAACTGAGTATGTAAATATTTTTGTTAATTTTTAGAATAGATTTTGGGCTCACCTGTGACATTTGGAAGTACAAAAGAACTTCACCGAAGAAGCGTTGTTCTAATGGAAAAATGAGGGCAAAGAAATTAAATCTCCTTTAAGAAAACCACTTACTTAAAAAACATAGCTTACATTTTTTAAGCGTTTTATCTCTGCTTTCTCCTCTTGTTCCTTCCTTCGTTTCTTTTCCTGGAGAATTTCATCTAAAGTTTTCACTTTCCAAGAGTCCTTTTCATCACCCATTTGAGTTAAAACACTGCAAAAAGAAAAATAATTCAAGCAACCTCGGGACACAGCAAGCTGTGGTTGATGCTCCGTTGTTCCTGAATTAAACCCAGCCACTCTTGAGTGTTCAGGATAAATCCTCACAAGAAGGAAGAACTCTGCAAAGTGACTGATGGATCATCTCTTTTCTGTCACTTTTGTAAGGTCCTGGCCAACTTTGTTCGCCTAAGTACACTTTTCCACGGAACGAGAATAACACCTACCTAATGGTCCAGCAAAAACCCTTAGCTCAGTGCCTGGCACTCATTAGGCACCGCCTTTGATGACAAAACAAGGTTATAGGTAAGACCACTGGGGCCAGGTGCAGCCACTGGTCCCTGGACAGGTGCACTCTCCGTCACAGGGTGCGGAGACTGGGGTGGGGCGCCCGGAGAAGGTGCGCTCGCGAACAAGGCTACCTGACGCGGGCGCGGGGCTCCTACTTCCTTGGGTTCAGTCACGCAAACGTGAAGCTCAGCACGGCGGGGGTTGGATCCCGGGAGCGCCTGGGCCCGCCACCTCCTCCACCCGAAGTTCTGCGCCGGGCGAGACTGTACGCGGGAGCTGCGGTGCCCCTCGCCCCCGCCCAGAGGCCTGCTCCGACCCGAGCCCTCAAAGGCGCCGCCGCCCAGCGCTCCCCGCCCGGGCCGCCCGGCCGCCACTCACCCCTGCGCCGCCGCCGCCGCCGGTGCCTGAACCCGAGAAGAAACAGCGCCCGGCGCGCGCCAGGAGCGTCTGTCACTTCCTGCGGCGACGCGGACTGATGACGCCCCAACGCGACATGGCTCGGGATCTCCAGTCTGGGACTCGAAGCAACAACTCGCGGCGCGCCCGGGTGTCGTCACTTCCGGGAAGCGGCGCGGATTGATGATGCACAAGGCAGGGGGCGGAGAGCTCCAGTCCACTATTCGAGGAACCGCGGCGCCTGGCCGCAGGGTGTCGTCACTTCCGGAAGCAGCGTGGACTGATGGCGCTAGGGAGGGCGGCGTCTCGGCCAAGGCTAAGTGAAACAGCCTCGGACGCCCCTCTCAGCTGGTGAGGCAGTCGGACCCGGTGAATGCTCTTCCGGAGACTCCCCCGCACTGAAGTTGGCGACCGCGGGGACAGAGGTGGACTCTTCCTTTGGCGCCGCTGTCTGCCCGAGCTCCACCCTCCCGTTCACGGTGCGGTCCCCGGGCTTTCCCCCTGACTCACCTGTGGGGCTTTCGCCTGCCGAGGCCTTGGCTTGCTCTTGATCCCCATCCGTGCTCCGTTGAGCTGAGTTGGCTGAGAGTAACAACTAGCCTCCTACAGCCGACCCATCAGGTGCTACGTGTTAGGTGTCCAGAGCCCATTTCTTTGGGCCGATCTGACCCTAGGCCAGCGGACCAGACTAGAACAGAATCATTCGTGCTGAAGTTCCAAGCCAACAAGTGGAAACTAAGTTTTTTCTGATCTTCCGAGTACTTGAGAACGAGATGACCGACAAATCCTCAAGTAGGCTAGTTATATCCAGCGTGATGAGGAAGTCCCCTCTGCCCCGACATGTACAGGGGAAAGTAACTCTGAAATGACCTATCCGCATTTTGTTCTGGTTTGGCTTTCTTAAATCCTCTTGTCTGTAAAACCAACCTTCTCTGCCTGGTTCATGAGACCAGTCCTTGTATTTGTATTCATTCCAACTGTAGAATCACAAAACCAATTAAGATTTTAAATCTGTTCTAATTTTGTCTAAAGAATAGCAAGGCAGGTAGAGCTTTAAATCTGATTTTAAAGATGATATTAGGGCAGTGGTTCCCAAAAGTTCCCACTCAAACCCACCAGAGGTTTATAGGGGTCCCACGGCACCACTCCAAGCTACACTTTAGAACACACGCACACACCACTGATCAAATGAAAATTCTTCTTCCACACGTTTAAGTCAAATTATCCTATGAATTTTTTTTAAAAACAGCAAAACTAGCTGGGTATGGTGCCGCATGTCTGTAATCCCAGCACTTGGGAGGCTAAAGCAGGACGATAACTGAGTTCAAGGCCATTATGGGCTACATTGTGAATTCAAGGGCAGCCTTAACTACATAGCAAGACCCTGTCTCAAAAAAATTATTTAAAAAAGACAGCCAAACAATAATTTAACATCCCAACTCTTTTGGGAGAGACAATGGAAGGTAGACAACTGTACACACTGACTGGGTCTGATATGGGAAAATGAAGAACAAGAAATAGACTAGGGTAGAGCCTGCCATGCTGGCACACTCCTGTAATCCTAGCTACTCAAGAGACTGAAAAAGGAAAATTGTAAATTCAAGGCCAGGAGGGCTGGGGATTTAGCTCAGTGGTTACAGTGCTTGCCTCGCAAGCACAAGGTCCTGAGTTCGATCCCCAGCACCAAAAAAAAAAGAAAAAAAAAAAATTCAAGGCCAGGAGCTGGAGATTTAGCTCAGTGGTAGAATGCTTGCCTAGCAAGCACAAAGCCCTGAGTTCAATCCCCAGCACCAAAAAAAAAAAAAAAAATTTCAAGGCCAGCCTAGGCAACCTTGTAAGACCTTGTCTCAAAATAAAAAATAGAAAAAAATTAGAAACCAGTTGTGGTGGTACATGCCTGTTATCTCAGTACTCTGGGAGGCTTGTTGTGAGTTTGAGGTCAGTCTAGACTATATAGTGAGACCCTGACTCAAAAAAAAAAAAAAAAAAAAAAAAGCTGGCAACATAGCTCGGTACTAGAGTGCCCCTGGGTTCAAGTACAAAAAGAAAAGAGAAAATAGAGTGGGGCAGAGAAAGAGTGAGGGGGGTTGGAATTCTTTTCCTCCCAGAATGAAATGCTTACTTTTGTACCCTAGCGCTGTTTTGTCTTCTGAATTCTCAATGACTTGGGGAAGCTTTCATTCCCCCATTCTCTACCCCTTCAAGATGGAAACTGGTGAAGGCAGTAAGAAATCCACTTTAGTCATTTGGGTACCATAAATACAAGAGTTACGTAAAATGAAAAAAAAGAAGTACATGTGTAACATTTACTTTACCTTTGGAGAGTAAGAGCCATATTCACAGTTGCTACTATGGCTACTTAATTTAGACAAAAATAACCAGGAGGTATACACAAGATTAATTACACTAGAAATTTATTACCACAGTACAAATAACAGACGCTCACTAAATTATTTAACAGAAGCTCACTAAATTATTTAACAGAACCATTTTCTAGGAAGCATTAATCTACTTATGTCAGTATTGAAACAGGTGACATACAAAACACTATAAACATGTTGTGTGATGTACTTCTAGTTCTCCACAGGTTTGATATAAACCAAATATGATTTGGCTCTGATGCAGATTTATCGATGTTTTCAAGTTTTCTAATGTAGGAATGCAATCGTGTCTGTAGCCCTCTAGAAGTTGCATCTACAAACCTCTTGGGCAGGTGCAGACTCACACATTTATCTGCAAACAGCCCAGAAATCGCAAATGAATGGAATGCATTGCTCAAGAAATGAAAACTAAAAAACCAAAAAGAGGACAGAAAAGATTTGACAAGTTGGAATAATTTCAAACTGAATTTGGACTTCAAGCAAGCTGAGCAAGAGTTCAGCAGCAAGCTCAGAACTACATCCAGGAAACCCGGATGGAGTACTGCAGAACCTGCAGAATTAAAGTTTCCCCCACTCCAAGCTTCAAGGGGAGCAGCCAGCCCACGGTCAGCAGGACTTCAGGCATCTGCTCCCGGCTCTTTGTCTAGGAGAGAGACCCAGTTGGGGCATTGGTATCTATAAACTAATAAAATGTGCTGGTGGGCCAGGACCAGTGGCGCAAGCTTGTAATCCTAGCATTGAGGGAGGCTGAAGCAGGAAGATTGCAAGTTCAAGTCTCACCTAAACAATTTTAGCAAGAACCTGCCTCAAAAAAAAAAAAAAAAAGTTGGGGATGTAGCTCAGTGCAAAGATCTTGGGTTCAATCCCCAGTACTGAAAAAAAAAAGGGCTGGTGGTATAGCAAGTGGTAGAGTGCTTATCTAGCATGTATGAAGGACTGGGTTTGATCCCCAGCACTACGAAAAAGAAAATAAAAAAATGAAGCAGCTCCAACCAGGCCACATATATTTTTTTTTTTGTTTTTTTTTTTTTTTGGTGCTGGGGATTGAACTCGGGTCCTTGTGCTTGCAAAGCAAGCACTTTAACCACTGAGCTAAATCCCCAGCCCCTAGGCCACATATATTATAAGACTAAACGGGGCTGGGGATTTAGCTCAGTGGTTACAGTGCTTGCCTTGCAAGCACAAGGCCTTGGAGTTCAA